>LOEQ01012725.1:13403-28363 GCA_001685075.1 Bramus lutescens
AAGTCAGTAAGCAGTTTCCCTCCACGGCCTCTGAATCAACTCTTGCCTCTGGGATCCTGCCTTGTTTCAGTTTTTATCCTGACTTCCTTCAGTGATGAACAACAATACTGAAGTGTAAGCCAAATAAATCCTTTGTTTCCAACTCGCTTTTTGGTCATGGTGTTTTGTTGCAGAAATAGAAACCCTAACCAAGACAGGGTCTAATCTTCAATATCAAACCCCACCAGGAAATACTCATGGGGTTTTCTACATTCTAGAAAGAATCACAGCCCACAAATATTTTGGTCATTTGAAGGTGTTTTAAATTTTAGAAGAGTTTCAGGTGTGTGGGATTTTTGAGATGAAGCAGATTCAAGACCTCATCAAATATCCCCTAATTTTGTAGAGACACTGAAAGTATTCTTTCTAGGTCCCTGAAAAGAATCAGATTGTATGCTTCAACTGGATAATTAGATGAAAGTTCTTAAAGTTCTGTTTACATACGTGAGGGCGGGCTGTTGACATTTTAAGTTTGAAGGGGTGAGAAATAGAAGCATAGAGACGATAGCTGAGTAGAGAACCACTAACTAGGAACAGTGACCTTCAGAGAGGTAAGTAGACAAGGAAGGACCCAGAGGAAGGGCCTTGACTTACGGTCTTCCTGTCCTTTGACCTCCCACCAGCACCTTTCAAGTGAATCTTAGAAATGAAGATAAAGGGGCAGTGAGGAGCTGTTACACAGTCCTTCCAATTCTCTGGAGGAATAACAGAATTACAGAAGCTTCCAGCTTTTATGTGGGTTATGGGTATTTGGACCGAGATCCTCAGACTTGCAAGTGCTTTTTTACCCAAAAGTCACCTCCCTATCTCCAATGTCATTAGTTTTATTGAATAAAGAGGAAAACATATCTTAGCCTTAACTCAGAATAATAGAGATTGCATTTTTTCCTTGTAAAAATTAATAATACCTAGTTTCTTGTGGTGATATTTCTTCATCAATGCATTGAACCAACATCAACTAATAGCTTGTGATGTGCTTGTCACTGCTCAGTGAAGGCCAAGGGTGGCGTTTATTATAATTGCTGTCTTTGAGTTCATAACCACCTTCAATCTTCAAGTCAATTTTTTTCCTGCAGTCCAACATGGTTTTACTGTAGTGTTAGTCATATTGTTCTTGAAAAAAATAATATTTGGTAGAGCAAAACATAATCTGGAAAGTAAATCTTTCCAAATTTGAAAATGAAATCCAAAGAGTAAAGAAGACTTCTGCTTCCTTTTCCTAGGAGTGGCTAGATATTCTCTATTGTCATTAAGAAAAGTTCACCCCTCATATGTGAAAATGTTTGTGTGTGTGAGGACATATGCTTATCCTGTCTGTTTGGCTTTCTATGTGCATTTCATATATATGAAATTTTAATACAACCTCCAAAGCTCAGGGATGAGTCCATAAGTAACATTAACTAAATGGAGCATCTTCTCACCTTGGCTTATCTAGCTGTGAGATACAAACCCATCTGCTTCCAGATAAAAAGAAAATGTTTGTGTCTAAAACCTTTCTCCAATGAGACCGGCAGAGAGGTGATTAATTCACTTGAAGATGATATCCTCCAGAGTGGATAATTTCTGATGACTTCCTATAAGCATTCTATGGCTTAAGACACGAAAGTCTTAAGTTTTAGATATACTTTGGGAAGGGGATTATGAACTAGCTCTCAGTGCCCCCCTGAAAACCATGTATTAAGACAGAAATTATACTTTGCTAATGATTCTTGAATATATTACTTCTTTTATTTTTAAGTTTTTTAAAACAAGGTTTCTCTGTGGCTTTGAACTTTGAAGCCTGTCCTGGAACTAACTCTTGTAGATCAGGCTGGTTTCAAATTCACAGAGACCCACCTGCTTCTGTCTCCTGAATGCTGGGATTAAAAGTGTACACCACCACTGCCCAGTAAATATGTTACATTTTATCTACTGTAATAAATACTGAATATAGTGTCTCATTTAATACCCCAATGACAACTAATTTTGCCCCCAAATCACATATGAGGAAGCTGTGGTTTAGGGATGGTGAATAACAAGGCTACTAACATATGTACCTTAAACAAGCCATAGAGCTATGATGAGAACAAAGGTTTGATTAGTCTCTCCAATTTGTGATTTTGATAGAGAACTCTATGTTGCATGTTCTATTATCTTCTTAGTCTTTTTTTTTGGTGATTTCATGTAATCACCAATGCTAAGCATAAGAGCTATCTGAGAACAATTTTAGCCCATTTTAAGGCAAATACCATCTCTAACAATCACAGATCATCTTAAATTACTACACAGTAATACAATTGTGATCTAATAAAACATTAAAAATTCTAGATATAGCTGATTAACATCATTTCAAGTCAAATCAATAGGTGACAGTGATTCATATTCCAACTGTTTGCCTTCTTGTTGATTTCAAAAAAAGATATATGGTAGTGTGGAGGCCCAAAAATGTGAGCCTATTTCAACCTTGACCAAAGGTTGGAACTTACCTCTATTCCTTCAAGGTTATTGTGTTTCTACTGCAAATAAAAGGTCCCACCTAGATCCAGCTCAGAGAGTTCTGCTCTCCCAAGGTTATTGGCAGCAGCCACAGCTAATATCCAGACCTTGTATTTCAGAAATAGAGAAGTAAATACGTTTCTACCTCAAACAAAAGTTTAAAGATCCAACTAAGGGTCCATCGCCTTGAAAGAGATAGCACTGGATTCCATCCAGGGAGTGGTTTGTCTACAGAATGCTTTGGTCTAGGATGTGAGCATGACTTGTTTTGTCCTACCAATAGAATGTTTAACTATAGATGTAGCTTGCTATCTTCAACTGTCTGTTCATTTCCTTGTATCATGTTAATGTAGTTTTTTGTTTTGTTTTGTTTTTGTTTTTTATCTTACTTCTACCTCTTGGCATCAGGGCATTTTAAGCAATGGGGAATTAAACGTGGGCAATTTCAGTATTCACTGGAACTCCCCACTGGTACTATTCTATGTTCTTTTGTTTTATTATTTTTGCACCTTCATTCTCTTTACTTATATTTCTAATCCCTACACCAATACCATGGCAAGTAGTATTTTTGTTGAGCCTGGTTCCTAACATGATAGAAGGAAAAGAATAAGAGATTAAAGACCAGAAGTCTTGGATTTGAATTATTTCACATTCCAATTAGCCTGATCAGTGTTCTTTATTTTGAAATCTAGTTTTCAAAGCTTGTGAGGTCACTTTCATTTCCAAGTTTAAGTTCTTTGACTCGAAATCACTATTAGCTCATCTAGAACTTTCTAGTGAGATCACTGTGCTTCCATATACAGTCTTTGATGCTATTAAAAACCAATTTTAAACTTTTTTAAGATTAATTGATGGCACTTGTTAAGGCACAATGAAAAAGAATTTATTCAGGAGCATTGTATTCAGCTTTGAATATTAAAATGGGAAAGTAGAAATTATATCTAAGTGCAGAATAGAAATTGTTTGTTGAGAAACGACCAGGAGGAAACATCAAGTGTAAATGGGATTATGACTAAACCAACCTAACATATTCTTTCTGAAGACAAGCCAAGTGATCAGCTATCATCTAGGTATAGTAAGTAGAAAATGAAAGTTGTAGGCAACTGTGTCTGGGAAAAGAGCAAGTTCCTGTTCAACTACATTAGCCACATTCTCACATTATAAAGTAGACTTTATAAGAAAATGCACAGATGGAACTAGAGGAATGGTGAGGAACCTGACAAAGATTTGAATAAGCAAAGGGTTATTGTTAGTTTGTAAAATATAAATTCTGGCTTTGATAGACAAATTACTATAGAGAGAGCTTGAGATTATAGTTGTCATGTTATGATGAACTTTATCTGTAGGTTTATTTCTTTAAAGGTTTTCAGATTAGAGAGTGCATGAAAAATTAGCACACAATTACAACTGTCCATGCACCACACTGTGAGTAGTGAATGGGGGATATACAGAATCAAGTGCTGTCAGGACATTTATATCTTCCTGTGCTTTGTAGCAGAGGGGGCTGCTGATAGAAGAACATTATTAGGTGTTCATGTAATCTCCCTTTTAATTAAGTGGTAGATGAGGGCGAGAGGATGTGTGTGGGAGAAGAAATATTAAGAAATAATTCAGATGCCAGAACCCAGAATAGGAAATATTCAAACCCTACACTCTAGGGAAGATAAAAATACATTAATGCACAAATGCTGATTCTATTCTTGTTACTATCATTTAAATTCAATTTCACAAGAGCAGAAGAGTGATTTTCATTTCTGTAATCTCAGTTCAGAGTGGTATTTCTGCTTGGTTTTAAAAAAACTTCCCTTAAGTCATGATTTAGTGTGACAACTTTTTTGGGAAATAAAAATGAGCTATTAGATGAAATCTGAATGGGACACACTGTGCTTACCAGTGGTGTTAATTCTGTCTACCAAAAGCAGGAACATATGGTTTAAAACTCAATAAGGCAGTCAATGTGGCAAAATATTCCTCTATCCATGAGCTACCCCAAATTTGAGGGCAGATTTTATATCCCTCCTGGAAAAGAACATATTTTTGATTTCTCTCATGAGATGGTTGAGAAAGCAGGACTTATTTTTACTTTCTAGCCCACTTTACTCATCTCTATCTGCTTTACTAAGGAAGTACACCTCCGCAGCACTGAGGCAACAGGGATATGCACATCTTTATTGCTCCTTCCTCCAAAATACTTGCTAGAAAATCTTCTATCATAATATATAATAAAAAATTACTTTCAATGAATCATTTTAACAATTCTTTTCATATGGTTAAACAAAAGACTTCTGGAGCTGGCTCAGTGGTTATGAGCACTGTATGCTCTTCTAGAGAACCAGGGTTTGATTCTCAACATACAAGTGGTGGCTCACAACCATTTGTGACTGGGTTCCAGGGGATCTGGTGGTCTCTTTTTGATCTGTTTGGGCACCAGGTACTCACAAGCTTCACATGTATACATACAGGCAAAACATATATACACGTTCAATAAAAATATATAAATCTTTTTCTATCTTTTGTATTTTACCCTAGATAAAACTTGCAAATGATGAGAAACTCTAATTAAACTCAGTGGATCACATACAAAAGGAAAATGGAAAGTAGAGGGGAAACTTTTTGAGATGGGTTACCGCCAGAGAAGGTTGGGTAAGTGAGGAAATTGGGGGTGAAAATGAGTAAAATTCATTGTATAAATGTATGAGCCTGACAAATATTAAAATCTTTTAAAGTTAATGTTAAAATGTTTAAAATATTTTTAAATAAGTATTGTTCTGGGATGTACAGATGTGACAGTGAGAAAAAAATTAGTACAAAATAATTCTTTTATGGTTAAGCAAGACAAAAAGAAACTATTATCTATTTGCTATAATTAAGAAGATACTTCATAAAGGTTATGTAGTAATATTACAAGCAGTTATTGCTATGGTGGTTTGCTCTATGAAATTAAACATTTATCATTATATTTATTTGTGAACAAAGACAGCTAGGGAGCCAGTATGGGACCAACATAGGCCCTCTGCATCTGTGTGATAGTTGTGTCTTTTGTGGGAACCCTAAACCTTTTTTTCAATTTATTCCCCCCCTCTCTCTTTTCTTCTAGTCTAAATAGGAAGGAAAAAATTCTGTTCACAGGACTCATGAGCTGGCTCTTTGGAACCTACTCCCTTTGGTGGGATGCCTCATCCAGCCTTGATTCAAGGGGGGTGGAGCTTGGTCCTGCCTCAACTTGATATGCCATGCTTTGGTGAGCCCATGTGTGGCCTTACCCCTTCTCAATGGAGATAGAGGAAGAGTGGATGGGGGTAGAAGGGAGGTGGGGGAAGAAATGGGAGGAGAGGAAGTAGGAGAAACTGTTTGGTATGTAAAGAAATAATGGAAGAAAGAAAGAGAAAGGGAGGAAGGAACAAAGAAAAAGGAAGGAAAAAAGAAAAAAGAAAGAAAGAGGAGAGAAAAAAGAAAGAAAAATAAAAGAGGAAGGAAAAGAAGGAAGGAAGAATGAAAGAAAGAAACAAAAAAGAAAGGAAGGAAGGAAAAATACAAAAAGAAAGAAAAGAAAAACAGAACAAATACAATGGAATAGATGAGGCATGAACCTGCACTGATATTTGGATGTTTGCAACACTGGTATCATACACACACACACACACACACACACACACACACGTGCAGTTTTCTGCATTTATTCTGTTGGCAGAGGCTGTTAGTTCATTTCCCAACAGCCCTGACTCGAAACAATCACTATAGTGATTTATGTAAAATAAACTATATTATTTTAATCACTGATTGGCCAGTCACTTAAACATATTGCTAGCTAGCTCTTATATCCTAAATTCATCCATTTCTATTATTTTACTTTTTACCATGAGGCTCATGGTTTACTGTCAAGGTTCTGGCATGTTTGTGTCTGGCAGTGGCAACATGGCTTCTCACTGACTCTGCCTTCTTTCTCCCAGCATTCAGTTTAGTTTTCCTGCCTAGCTTTACTCCGTTCCTTTCTGTCTAGAATTCCTTTTCAAACTTTCTCAGGTTTTACATGTATGTAGTCAGCCCCAAGTTGGGTGCCATTCTGTAGACAGAGGCTGTTCATTCATTTCCGGCCATCCTGACCTGAAATATTCACATAAAACTATATTAATTACAGCACTGCTTGACCAATGACTTTAGTGTATTCCTAGCAAGCTCTCCTATCTTAAATTAACCCATCCATATTATTTTATATTTTATCATGAGGCTCATGGCCTACTGGCAGGGTTTCAACTGGTGGATTGCATCTTTCTGCTCTGGTGGCTACATGGCTTCTCTCTGACTCTGCCTACTCTCTCTACATATCTTTTACAGCATGGCTATATTCTGTTAAGCAATTGGTCAAAAGCAGCTTCTTTATTAACCAATGATAATAAAACATATTTATAGCATACAGAGGGGAATCACACATCACTATTCCATTTCCCTTTCTGTCGTCATTCCTCTTGTTTTTTTTTATCATAGTGTCTTCTTGGTATTTCTACATTTCATCTCATTTTTTCTAGACTTAAAAATCATTCTTCTTAATTTTGTTTTATATTTTATTTCATTGCCTATCTAATCACAAGAGCTCTTTTTTTTTCAGTTCATTTTATGTTGCCAGAGGCTGCTCATTCATTCCTGGCTGTCCATCCCAGAAATAATCACAGAGAAACCATATCACTTACAATACTGTTTGGCAAATAATTCTAGCATATATGTAGCTAGCTCTTATATCTTGAGTTAATCCATTCCTATTAATCTGTGTGTCACCACATGACAGTGGCTTACTGGATAAAGTTTCAGGCCATCTGTCTCCTCTGGAAGCAACTACATGGCTTCTCACTGACTCTGCATTCTTTTTCCCAGCATTCAGTTTAGTTTTCCCATATAGCTCTTTTCTGCTTAGCTACTGGCTGAAATAGCTGTGTTCATTAACCAATAAGGCAACCCATATAAGGATTTCCCACACTGATTTCCCCCTTTTCCATATCTCTCTCTCACATTCTATTCTAAATAGGAAGAAAAATATGTCTGTTCACAAGGTAACTGGGTAGAAACCTCTGCTGTAGTATATGGAGGCTCAAAGCCATTGACATCTCCTTTTCTGAATTATACTGCTTCTCTCTAGCTCTACATAATGTGTCTCCACATGTGTTTCCCCCATTGAGACAAAAGAGATCAAAGCCCACACATTTGGATGGGTATAAAAAGTAATTTAAGTTTACTAATACATTTACTAATCTAAAATAGGACTGAAAAGGGCTGTGATAGGATTAATAAGATTAGATTTACTACCTGTTTAATAGCAGTATTTTTTTGTCCAAAGAAAACACACCCAAATACCTATGCATACATACCAGAGTAGCTAATATTCATGATTTAAAAGTAATTTAGGACTTGGGATATCACTTGGTATCCCTTGTTGTACTTGCTGAATTAATATGTGTGACCCTGAGCTCCATCCTAAGCCCTGGAAAGGTAAAAGAAGAAAAAAGAGAGACAGGGAAAAGAAAAAAGAGAGAAAGAATACTAGTAATAAATTTATGCTTAAAATAAGCCATTACAAAAATCTCTTCAAGTTACAAAATAGAAACCAAAAGACATGCTTTCTCATATGTCATTGCTTGGTCCCTATATTATAAAAATTGGTGAGCCTTTTAATTCCTCATTATTCTCTTATTTTTGTGCATTTTCCTTGTCAATTTAGAAATAAAACAGCTGTTAATTGGGCAATTAATAAAGTAATATACAGTACCACTTTTTAAAATGGGTATATTAGAAAAAAATTCCTAATATAGACCTGAAATTAAAGCTAAAGTCATATAGTCACTAGGGAATTGCTAAGAGAAATGGGATCCTCTGTAATTTCTCAAGTGGCCTTGGAACTATTAATTCAGAAAAAGAAATCCATTTGACTTGGAATGAATTTGGTAGTTTTTCTTAAATGATAAGGCTCATTCCATTGTCACTCACTGACTTAGTAGTCTATTGTCACTGTAAAGCAGGCTTGGGACTGTTGCCGAAAGGAAAACAAACTCAATAATTCAAATGCATAAAGATTAAATCAAATTAGAAGACAAATGTGGATAAATTTATAGATAATTTTGAAGCATTGCATGAAAATATACACTAAGAAAACCTAAAGCAAATAACTGACATATTTGAGTGCCAAGACAATTGAAATATTTACAAATAAAAAGGACAATAGTTTAGGTATTTGTAGAAAACAAACTTATTAGGAGTGACGGAACTTGTGTGTGATAATGAATATGTCTAATGATTCATCTTGTCATTTGCAAAGTGCCATTTAGAATATTTTTTCTTTTCCTTTTCTAAGTATTTTAAATTCTAAAGCAAAGTTGTATCTAATGACTAAGATGTTAACTGCTAGAGTTATGTATTCTACCAAGAAAGGAACAAGAGAAACACTGTTCAAAAGAAATTGGATAAGACACCAGAAAACAGAAAGATCTCCTATGCTCTTTGGTAGGTATAATTAACATAGGAAACATGACAATTTTTCCAAAAGCAATCTACAGATTAAATGCAATGCCAATCAAAACCAGACCTTGAAAGAACAATACTCACCTTCATATGGAAAAACAAAACAGGATAGCCAAAACACTCATGTATAACAAAGGAACTTTTGGAGGCATCACAATCCCTGACTTCAAACTCTACTATAGAGCTGCAATACTGAAAACAGTGGCATAAGAACAGACAGGAAGATCAGTGAAATTGAATCAAAGACTCAGATATCAATCCATATGTGTACAAATACCTAATTTTTGACAAAGAAGCTAAAATTATAAAATGAAAAAAGGAAGTATAGTCAACAAATGGTGCTGGTATAACTGGATCAACATGTAGACGAATGAAAATAGACCCATACCTATCACCATACACAAACCTCAAATCCAAATGGATCCAAAACCTCAACATAAAACCAACCACACTTAACCGCATAGAAGAGAAAGTTGGAAATACACTTGAATGCATGGGCACAAGAGACCACTTCCTAAGTATAACCACAGTAGCACAAACACTGAGAGCAACAATTAATAAATGGGACCTCCTAAAACTGAGAAGCATCTGTAAAGCAAAGGATAAGGTCAGGAAGACAAAATGGTAACCTTTAGAACAGGAAAAGTTCTTCACCAATTCCACATCGGGCAGAGGGATGATCTCTAAAATATACAAAGAACTCAACAAACTGGTCAACAAAAGAAAAAATATCCAATAAAAAAATGGAGCACAGACCTAAGCAAAGAACTCTGAACAGATGAATCTCAAATGGTTGAAAGACACTTAAGGAAATGATCAACATCCTTAGCCATCAGAGAAATACAAATGAAAGCAACATTGAGATTCCATTTTATACCTGTCAGAATGGCCAACATCAAAAACAATGATGACAGCTTCTGCTGGAGAGGATGTGGAATAAGGGAAAAACTCCATTTCTGGTGAAAGTGTAAACTTGTACAGCCACTTTGGAAATCAGTATGGTGATTTCTCAGAAAATAAGGAAACACTCTACCTCAAGACCCAGCAACACTGCAAAAGATGCTCAATCATACCATGAAGACAAATGCTCATCTATGTTTGTAATAGTATTATTTGTAATAGCTAGAACCTGGAAACAACCTAGATGTCCCTCAATCAAGAAATGGATAAAGAAAATGTGGTACAATACCAAAATAGAGTACTACACAACAGTAAAAAAAAAAATAATGACTTCTTGAAATTTGCATGCAAAAGGATGGTTCTAGGAAAAAAATCATATTGAGTGAGGTAACCCAGATCAAAAAAGGCAAATATAATATGTACTCACTCACACGTGGGTTCTAGATATAAAGCAATGAAACAAAAACAACCTTTAGCGTACAACCCCAGAGAACCTAAACAATAAAGGAGACTCTAAGAGAGACATATATGGATTTACATAGAAAGGAGAAAAAGACATGATCTCCTGAGTAAATTGGCAGCATGGAGGTCACAGTAGAGGGGCATAGGAAGGAAAGAGAGTAGAGAAAATGTATAGCTTAATAAAAACAATTAAAAATGA
Organism: Bramus lutescens; assembly: GCA_001685075.1. Lineage (NCBI taxonomy): Eukaryota > Metazoa > Chordata > Mammalia > Rodentia > Cricetidae > Bramus > Bramus lutescens. Next base: position 23,986 of record LOEQ01012725.1, read on the forward strand.
ATAAAAGAAAACCCAATTAGTTATTTTTTTCAGATTTGTAGGATCAAAAACATGTGAATTTCAAAAGATAATGAGATTACATCATAATAAGATGAAATGTTGTATCAAAGACTAACGATATGCTTGTGTCCACCTATCTATTGACAAACTTTATTTCCTCGAATGTGCTCTATTAGCTTTTCATTTGTTCATCAGCACAGAGAGCCCTTTGTGCAAGCCTCTTCAGATCTTCCACTTTCTGATCAGCTGGCTTTTGGTAATAAAATTCTTTTCTCTTTTATCATTTTCTTCTCTACCAACTAGTTTTCAATGTGCTGTGAACAGAATAAACATTTGTCTAGTCGTAGTAACCGTTTTGGGGCATATACATTCATTAAAATCTAGTAGATTATATAAACCAATTATGAGAAGAAAATTTTGTTACTTTTAACTACATAAAGCTGTTAATGATAAATATGTTTTCCTCATTTACTAAACTATGAATATCAAACCCAAAGAAGTGATCTAAAGATTTAAATAGATTATTTGCAGAAAAAGTCCAATAAAACTGTAAATATACCCAATTACCTGATAATTAAAGGCATGCAAAATCACACCGCAGGGCACAATATCTTTTATCCAAGACCAAAACCTTCATGATTCCAAGTAATGCATGCTCATATTCTATAGCAACTTGTTATCATCTCCTCAAATTAAAATTTTATGCTTGTATTGATTTATAAACATGGCATTTGAGGCTTCTCTGTAGTTTATACGTTTATAAGTTCACCCTAACAGATATCCTTAAAATTAAGCATGTCTAAGAAGGATCAGGTGCAAATGCTTAGAAAGATGAAAAAGAACAGAAAGTCAGTGTGCAAAGTGTTGAAAATGAGGCTGCCTGGAGGAATGTCATGAGGCTGTAATTAGACCTGTGTTCTAATAAAGAAGAGATGAGTCAGGAGACTTATGTAAAATGAGTTCTTTGTTGATCTACAAAGTTAGAAAACTACCATACACCTATAGACACAGCCAAGACAAACTGAGCGTCTTATCTTAGGCTTCAGTAGAAGCAAAAGAATAAAATTCTGCTTTAAGAATTGGCATTGGCAAACTTCCCATACCTTAGGTTTGGGATCCAAATCTTAACTCTGAGTAATCTGGGAAATCTCAGTCTGAGAATTTATTTCCCAGTAATCACTTTTATTTTTCAGTACCTTAATGTAAGAAGAAAAGTTCCATAGGGAACAAAACTCTTATGTTAATCCCCTCCTAGAGATTGATCACATAACCTGTAATATGTGAAACTTGACAAAAATGAGAAAAGGCAGAATTAGACCCGAAAGGATACCAGATATAAGGATTAGTAATGAATATGGTATATATTGATTTTGTTCAATATGTTTGAAGATAGAACAAGGAGAATGAAAACTAAAGCAAAATAAAGAGTTGAAAATGAACTAATTTTTAAATATGGTCAATATGGATGGTGTCATAAATGCTGAATTGCTTGCTACATCAAAATTAAAGAGAATCTAAAGCATGGATTAAAGATCAAATACACAAATGTAAAAGAGAAAAGAAGGAACATATGATGTGAAGATTAGATAACACGGACTTTAGAATAAGAAGTAAAGATGAGCAATAGATACATGAACACATGCTCATTATTCTAATCTACTATGGAAGTGCAAAACAATACTGACGTTCCATCTCATCCCATTAGAGTGACAATAACTAAAACTTTCGAACAACATGCTGGTAACAATGTGGAGAAAAAAAGGGTCCTTCTGGGTTGCTGGTAGGACTGCAAACTCACATAGATGCTACATAAGTCAGTGTGGAAGTTCCTTGTTGGCAGAGAGTGCTTATTCATTTCCCAGCTGCAGATATGAAATAAGTATACAGAAAGTATATTAATTAAAATCCTGCTTGGCCTATCATCTCATACATATTTATGGCTGCCTCTTATATCTTAGATTAACCCATTTCTGTTAATCTGTGTATTGCCACATGGTTGTGGCCTACCAGTAAAGTTCTTTTTGGCATCAAGCAACTCTCTCCTGAGGTGGCTACATAGTTTCTCTTTGACTGCACCTACTCTATATTTTTTTTTCAGCTTGGCTATATTCTGTTAAGCCATTGGATGAAAGCAGCTTCTTTATTAACCAATGACAAAAAAAACATATTTATGGCATACAGAGGGGAATCCCACACCAGTTCCTTATATTAAAACTATGCATATTACTCTGCTATATCACTGCTGGAAATATATGCAAAGGAATCTAAGTCAGAATACTAAAGAAACACCTTTTATATCCACATTGATTGAGGCACCATTTAATCAATCAACTTAGTAGTCTATCATCAGATATATGGATTTTAAAAAAGATACACACACATAATGAGCTATTGTTTTCGAAAATACCCATTCCAAGCCCACAGTTTTTTTCTCTTCCTGTTGCTTGTGGATCTGGATGTAGAACCCGGACATCCAATGCTCTATTATGAAGTACATGAGCACCAGATATTCATGTAGTCCACTTATACACATGCATATAAAAATATTTATACACAAAATAAAATCGGTAAATCTTTTTTAAAAAGCTTTCTTAGGTAAATTATGAATGCCAAAAGGTTTGTATTAAAGAAAATAAAAAGAAAGATTAAAGTTTTAAAAAGGGATTGTAAGAACTAAACATTTTAATGAGATTAAAATTTTCACAAAAGCACTTGCATGTGAAGACAGGGCTTGGCAGAAAAGCTGCTGTGCTGACTTTGTGTAACTGTGCAGGATATCATACTGCCCAGAAAACATGAAGATATATGCACATAAAGGGATTCAGAGAAGTGTTTTATGTAACATAAACATAAACAAACAATTTGCTATGGCTAGTTGTTCCTCTAGCATTCACACATTTGCCTAAATTTGTGTTTATCCAATGTTTCTATACTTCTTTAGCAAATTTTAAATTTTATGGATCTATAATAACTAATTTATCTCCCAGCACTGAACCATAACCTATTCCATGTATTTATATGAGGAATTTCTTGAAAAGTAAAAGATTTGAGGGATTTTATCCCATAGTCTTAATTTTAATGGTGTTTTATAAAAACCATTTTCTAATAATGCTTATTTTAAAATATAATTGATGATTTTATAGCAATTTGCAATTATTTACAGCAAGTATATTCACTTGTTTAAACATCTGTTTTTTGATTAAAACTTTAAAGAAACTGCTTTCCAGTTTACCTATAGTAAGTGAAACAACCCATTACAACAGAAACTTTTCTACCAATCATTTAAATCTGTTTTTTCTTCTCACAAAATGAGAGTTTCTGGACAATGCTGAATAGGAACAAAAGTCCGGGCAGTCCTATATTATTGCCATCAAGATGATCATTGTCATCATCATGATCATCATTGTCATCATCCTGGCAGTCCTATAACATTGCCATCATGATCATCATTCTCATTATCATGATCATCATTGTCATCATCCGGGTGGTCTTATGTCATTGTCATCATGATCATCATTGTCATCATCATAATTATCATTGTCCTCATCCTGGAGGTCCTATGTCATTTTCATCATCATGATTATCATTGTCATCCTGGCAGTCCTATGTCACTGTCATCATAATCATCATTGTCATCATCCTGGCAGTCCTACATCATTGCCATCATGATCATCATTGTCATCATCATGATAATCATTGTCATCTTCTGGGCAGTCCTATGTCATTGTCATCATGATCATCATTGTCATTATCATGATTATCATTGTCATCTTCTGGGCAATCCTATGTCATTGTCATCATGATCATAATTGTCATCATCTGGGCAGTCCTATGTCATTGTCATAATGATCATCATTGTCATCTTCTGGGCAGTCCTATGTCATTGTCATMATGATCATCATTGTCATCATCATTATCATCATTATCATCAACCAGASAATCCTATGTCATAGTTATAGATTAAAAGAAATAAAGAAAAATAAGCCATGTAAAAATGGAAAGTTCTCAGAGAGTTTGGATTCTGTAAATTGTGTTTTCTTTAAATTTTTTGACTGTAAAGGAGCTAAGTACAGAGAGATTTCATTATATCGGCTGCCAAGCTAAATAAGAATGGATATCATAAGGGTATTATGAGTTCAGAATTTGGGTCTAAGGATATGATGCTTTCTAAAAGAGGGTGTTCTTTTGCTTTCACAGAAGATGAGACCCTGTGGATTCTCATCCCAATATGGTATGATAGATCATGCCCTCCTGAAAGGTTGCTGTGAATACCCTCAAAAAATTACTTTGCTCAACTGCCTACTGAGATGAACCTAGCAGACAGGTGTAGTGAATGGGGAGCGGGCCTGCTTTTTGACCCGCCCAGCTCCCGCATGGC
>LOEQ01012726.1:0-11094 GCA_001685075.1 Bramus lutescens
AAAAAAAAGTTGCATATCAAAGTTACCCCAAGATCCTCTGCCTAGGCCTCATTGCCCAATTGTAACAAGGAGCAGATGGCTGCTACCCTCTCCATCCTCATCCCTACAAACATGTGAGATGCAGCTGATTCCTAGTTCCACAAAACTTAGTTCAAGAACTCTCTGCTGTTGCTGATAGGGTTGCAAAATCATGTAGACACTTTGACAACTCCTAAAAGTTACATGTGAATTTACTGCACAACCCAGCAATTCTATTCCTATAGATTCTCCTAAGAAACTAGACACAGATGTTTTGTGCATAAATGTGTATAACAATAGTGTTCATAAGAGCCCAAAACTGGACATAACTGTGCCCATTGGATCAGTCCTGTGATCATGGGAACCTAGGATAGGATATTAGCAGAGATTATCTCTGAATAATGAGGGTTTTTCCCTCATCTACTAAAACTAATATGAATCATTTACAGCAAATGAAATTAGTATGCTACCTTTATTTTGTTAAGAAAAGAATTAGGTAGTTAGGAAAATGGACCACTTACTGAGCTAGACTTCAGCATTGTTCCAAAGAGGGAATTAAAGTTCAGAAGGACACAGGAAAACCCAGTTATGAAGGTGAAAGCTAAACATGTGGGAAGAGCTGGCTGTTACAGGATAGCAAGACCATTCAACAAACACCCACTGATTCTCCATGGAACATAGGGAAAATAAGTTTATAAACACAACATTGGGTCTTATCGCTTCCCCTTAAAATGGTTCATTGACTCTAATTGCTCTTGGAAAAAAAATATTTACCAATGAGGCCTTGAATCAGACCTCTGTGTGCCTCCCCAACCTCTTCCTGGCCAGGGTGTCTCTACTACCAACCCAACAGATCATCCCACCCTCTAGCCCCAGGGCCTCTGTTAAGTCTACTGAGATCCACACATGTGTTCAGCACACACTGCTGTACCCCACATAGCACCTAGACCTTTCCATCATACAACAATACACAGGTGGACAGAAAATGCCAAGTCAGGGCTGGTCCTTTTTATCACCCTGGTACCTACCAGAATAGCTTGTATGTAGTAGGAACCCCATAAAGACTGGCTCAGTGGGCAATTACACATCTTAGCCAGGGAGGGGCACTATGCAGTATGAACCCAGACACAAGCAAGGACCATGGAAAGCTGCAGAACTCTACCTGGGAGGGTAGACTTGATCCCTCTGGCAATGGGAAAATCCATTAGAGTTTTTGAGACAGGCAGATCAGAAAATCTACTGTACTTGAGTGTAACTAGATGAGGTGGAGGCAAAGACATGGGAAAAGAAGGCTAGGGTAGCTGATTGGTCTCCAGTTTAAATAGTCTAAGTTTCAGAACTGTGAGGACGAGATCCATTTCTCTAGCCCCTCCCCGCAAGCACCCTCTTCCTGGAGAGGACTGGGTCCCCCAATTTCAGGAAGCAGGGGTCCACGTATTTCAGGAGGCAGCAAAGACATAGATTTCCTTATCCATCCAATACATATGCATCTGTAAGATGGAGCTAACTGTAATATTGCAGGGCCTGATGGGATGGAATCTTGCTTAACAACTGCACAGTCACCTCAAAATGGGCTTCTCAAAATAGTCACTAAGTCCAGGCTTATGGTCTTACACAGATGGACTAAAATGTGCATCTTTTAAACTTTTTCAAGGTCTCAAACAGTTGGCCTCATAAATATACTGAATAAGAATGGAAGAAAATGCCCTGTAATAGAAAGTTGTGTTTCTCTGGGGCCCTGCATATGGTTAGGAGCACACTCAGCTCAGAACATAACAAACTCCATCTCCCACAGGATGCTGAAGTCCCTTCAATACTGACCTGTTTGATCACTACAAGCTCTGTCTCCACAGGATACTGGAGTTCCCTTCAATACTAACAGGCTTGATCAAAAACTTTAAAGTAACTTCCAACCATTAAATAATCACGAGTCATTAGACACAGGGGGCTCTCTGGAAGATTCTAAAATATTGACTTTAAAATAGAAATCCATTCCCTCTCCCACCGCTGCCTAAACCCTCTGGTTTAATTTGGGCTATTTGGGTCCAAAGGGGAAGGAAGACGATGCTAGCTTTCTCTGGGGGCCACACAGAGATCAAAAGATTCAAAAGGCTAGGAGGGTCTCCTGCTCAATGATGATAGAGCAAACACTGAAGCCCACAGAACTTCTTCCAGATTTGGAATGAACTAAGGAGAGAAGGGCGGGGAGGAAAATGAGCACTTACAGTGGTCTCCTTATTGGGGCAGGTCATAGAATACAGACAGCATCCTTCCTCCTCGACGAGATTAGGAAATAAGATGAAGAAATTTAAAAACAAACAAAAGAAAAAAACTGACTATCCTATGAGCTGAGCAATTCAACTTCGAGATAGTCTAAATATGTAGAAGGAATAGTTTTTCCATCATATATGCCTCAATATATTCTCAAATGATCTCTAACAGCCAAAATACATGAATAACAAGAGACGCAAGTCAGCAGGCCCGATGCAGTGTTCCAACCCAGAATGCAAGAGGGGAAGGGGGAGATGAGCTGCACTGAGCCCCCACTTGTTACCTTGACCTTGGGCACATCGCTCCTACCGCTGTCTGCTTTCAGCTTGGGGAACTAAACCTGACTACCTCTACACAGCCCTCCCCTGGTGAGAACAGGGGATCCCTCTGTCTCTTGAATAGCTTCTCTGGAATTCTTCCCGAGTCACTCTGCCATGTATCAGGGAGAGGAAGCACCGCCAGCTGGAGAGACAAAAACCTCAGCAGCAGCATGTGTGGCCTGACTCTCCTGGACAGAGCCCTGAGTGGTTTGGGCCTCTGTCCAACAGCGACTGCCCTCCACCAAGTGAAAACCATCTCCCAGCAGTTCTGCCTCCAAGCCACCTGGGCCCCTTGGGGAAGGACTTGTTCTCGGCCCAAGCTCTGGCTACAATCCAGCGCCCACCTGCCAGCAGCCTAGGAAGTGCCAAGGAGCTCTCCCCAAAGCAGCTGGCACCAATTACTCAGAACCAGCTGGAAGCATTTGGCTGGGGAGAGGCAGACCTCCAGAACCCTGGCCTGGGTACCAGCACTTGATATAAGGGGCTGGCTTGGGGCTTGGGAAACAGCTATGGAAAGCAGCATTGGGGAAGGAGCCACGTGTGTGTCTGTGAGTCTTCCCTGCTTCCTGGCTTCACTGTTTCTCCATCATCAGCACCAAAGGCCTGCCATAAGCAGACACTGGGACCGTGCTTGGTTCCCTCATTGCTGGTCCCATGGTAACCTCCCAGCAACACAACAGAGAAGTAGCCGTTATCCCCAATTACTAATGAGAGGCCTGAAGCCACAAGAGCAAAGGCTGCCAGGGCTACAACTAGAGCTCGGGTCTTTAAAGTCACTTCCTTCTCCACTTAGCCTCCCAACATAGGTGAGCTCAGCACTGCTGACGAATAGGGTCTCACTTTGCAAAACTATCACAAGTGACATATCTTCAAAGGTGGTTAACTGATGGGAGTTCTTAGAGGCCCTCCAGGAATCCAGCATATGGAGAACAGAAGCTGGGGGGTGGGGGGAACCATGCCATGGGCACCAAGAGGAATGCCTTTTGAGGAAAAGGCCACTATCAATAATCAAGGCAACTTTTCAAAAAGCAGTGTACATGAGTGTCTGATCAAAGAGGACTCAGAGCTGGTTATTAAAATTTTCTTCTTATGAATAAGAAACAATTGGGGGCTGAGGATATGGCTTGATGACATAGCATCCCCCTGGCTTGTACAGGGCCCTGGGTTCAATCCTCAACACTGGAAAAACCTGTCGAGCTACTGTATGTACAATACTGAATAGCAGATCTCTAGAGCTATTCTTCGGGCTTGACTGAAACTTCAGAAATTAAGCTATTTTATTTAACTTAAAGTCTGTTTTTCTGGGACTAAGGAGATGGCTCATCAATTAAGAGTGACCCTGGGCCAGCATGAAATGGCCTCCTTTTTCACAGAATCATGTCTGTGTGAGAAGTAGAGAGAAGGAGGGAGGGGGGATGACAGGCTAGCTTCTGTCTAGTCAGGAGTCTCAGAACAGCCAAAATCCTCAGTTAAGAAGTAAAGCTCTGAGTCTCAGTTCCGCCCCCCCCCCATGTCAAATGGGGAGCTACATATGATAAACCCACAACTAACATCATTCTAAGTGGAGAAAGGCTTGGAGTGATTCTACTGATGTCAGGAACGAGACAGTGATGTCCTCTTTCCTCGCTACATTTCAATATTGTGCTCAAAATACTAGCTGGAGCAATGAGGCAAGAAAGGACAACTAAAAGGATACAGGTAGAGAAAGAAGAGATCAAACTACCCCTATTTGCAGATGATATGACACTGTACGTTAGAGATTCCCCCTGCACCCCACCTTCAAAATGCCAGAAAGCTTCTAGAAACAATAAACATATTCAACAATATGCCAGGATACAAAATCAAGCTGTGAAAAAATCAGTAGCTTTTCTATACCCCTACAACAAATACACAGAGAAGAATGGAAGGCACTCCCATTCACAATGGTCACAATGAAAATGAACTCTCTAGAAATAAACCTAACCAAGGAAGCAAATGACCTCTACAAGGAAAACATCAAACCTCTGAAGAAAGAGAGAGACCAGAAAGTGAAAAGACATCTCATGTTCATGGATTGGGAGAATTAATACTGTGAAAATGACCATCCTACCAAAAAGTGTTTACAGAATTAAATACAATCAGAAGCAAAATCCCTTTCTCATTCTTCACAGAAATAGAAAAAAAACTAACCTAAAATTCATTTGGAAACACAAAAGACCAGAGATAGCCAAAGCAATGCTTAGCAAAAAGAACAATGCTGGTAGAATTACCATTCCAGTTTTTCAGGTATACCATAGAGCCATAGTAATAAAAAAAAATGGTGCAAGCACAAAAACAGATAAGTAAACCAGTAGAACAAAATTGAATGCCCAAACATGTTCACATGTAACTTCAGCCATTCAGTATTTGACAGAGATACCAAAAACATACCCTGAGGGAAAGGCAACATCTTTAACAAACGGTGCTGGGGAAAAAAATAAATGTCTGCATGTTAAAGAATGTATTTAACCCCATATCTACTATCTTGCACAAAAACTAACTCCAATTGGATCAAAGACCTAAATGTGAAACACTGAAACTGCTAGAAGAAAACACAAGCAGACCCTACGTGACAAAGGTGCAGCCAAAGCAATCAGTCCCATATGATGAAGAGGATGTCCATAGAATCTCTGCCAGCTATACATCTAACAGAGGATTATCAGCCAGAATATATACAGGTAGAGAATATCCAAGGGGAGAGGGAAGCCCATTCAAAGAGCAAGTTCTCAAACGAGGAAAAAAGTGATGGCTAAGAAAGAGTTCAAAAACTTCTTTCTTGCAATAGACATAGATTATTNCAGAAAATAAGCCAATCAAAATGTAGAGATGTAGAATCAGATCCAACTGATAAATCTACAACACAATCCCTGCACCTAAGACTCAGGGATTCTGAAAGAGCCAGAGGAGCAAGAGATTTTCTGTGAGACGATGTCTCCTAATGATGTCAGAAGCTACACTCATAAAGTCCCACCAATGTGACAGTCTAAACATGAGCTGATTAAGAAGGACACCAATAGACATGCTAAAATTGATGGGAGAAAGTCCATGAGGCCTCAGTACTACACACACACACACACACACACACACACACACACACTACAGGCAACTAAGGAATGCTGGTTCCTTCTGAAAATGGGAAGAGAAACTCCCATTCTCTCATCTGAAAAAATGAGCTGCGGTTATTATCAAAAGAGATCAAAGACTCCACACTGGGTGCTTTAGCAAGAAAACGTGTGTCTGTGTTTTTGCAGACAACGCTCTTTCACAGGAAGAAGGATCTGTTTGCATTGCAGGAGTCAGGTTCTATAAATCTACTTAACACCAACCCCAAAAGATACTCAAACTCCAAAGGACAAGAAAAATGTGTCCAAATAATTAGATCCTACTCCACCCCACACACGTTCCCATTCATTTCACATTCAAATGCTCTTTCCCAAGAATGGCATCAAAGCCAACCACACATGGACGCCAATAAAAGTTACTCATGTCCATCACAGGCTTGAGTCACAGGCCCAATTGTGTCATACAGGTTGAAGGCAGGTTGGTAGTGCTTTCTACATATGCCACTTGTCGACTTGTCCAGACCCTCTTGACCACATACCCATTCCCATGATTCCCTGAGTAAATCATAGAAGAGAAATCAAAGCCATTTACCCTGAGAACCCAGGAGGAAGAAACTGGACTAGAAACCTAATGGCAGACAGACTAGCAAGCCCCATTCTTTTAGATGATCTTCTTCTAGAGAGTATGGGATTATAATTCCTAAGACCCTGGCTCTTTCTGGTTTTACTGGAATCTGAGTTGGTTCAGCAGACCTAACAAAGCCCCAGATCTCTCTTCATTAAGACGGTAGGCTAGCTTCAAGGCCAGGCAAAATCCACCTCCACTGTGGGAGGCAGTATGGTGTATAGAGGCAAGCCTGGTGGGAGATGCCAGGCATGGGTGGTTTCATCTCAGCCTTGCCATTTCCTTCCTATGTGACATCTACAAAATCACCTCACCTCGAAATTTCCTTTTGTAGGACTGGAAACATATGACCTATCATCTTTCAAAGTCATCGTGATGGAGTATGTCAAGTGAAGTACCAATGGAGAGCCTAGACCACAACCCACAGCTACTCTGTCTACACGGAGCCCATTTTCAGTCAGTTTTGGCATTGGTTCCCAAGAGCATCTGCAATCCAAGTACAAGGTCACTTAGAGGCTCTAGGAGTCAAACTCTCCATGGGAATGTTACTGGTGTTTAAGACCAGTCCCAACTCTTCAAGGCTGTCCCTTACCACAGAATTTTAACTCCTCTGGCCTCCCTTCACTATCTCAGTCAGGTTTTCTATTGCTGTGATAAAACACCATGACCAGAAACACCTGGAAAGTGAGGTGGTTCATCTTACATCTCCAAGTAACAGGCCATCACTAGTTGATCAGGGCATGAATTCAAATAGAGCAGAACCTAGAGGCAGAACTGAAGCAAACACCTTGGAGGAACATTGATTATTGGCTTATTTCCTGTGGCTTGCCCAGTTTGCCCTATGCCACTCAGGCCTGCCTGCCCAGGTGTGACACCACCCCATGGGGCTGGACTTCTCATATCAATGAAATGAAAAATGCCCCTTACAGACTGGCCTGTAGCCAATGACATTTTCTCTATAGTGGTTCTCTCTTCTCAAAGACTAGCTTCTATCAAGTTGACAAAATCTAACCAGGACACTATGCATTCCCCCAGGCAGTTCCAATTCTAAAAGGCTACACCTGTCCACATTCCCCTGGGGCATTTCTCTCCTGAGAGAGTCTTAGGCCCAGTGAGAACCAGGAGGGAAGTATGCCCTCCCCAGAGAAAGGACAGGGATCTTCTAGGGATGAGGGGGCATTTACAACATTGTCACAGCTCCCATCTCTCAACTACCTTGACCCCAAAATTCCCTTATCCCCATATGCCTTCCCAGAAAAATCTTTTGAGTCTTCGGGGTCATTTAAATTCCTTTAGCATAATCCTTTGATCCAAATTTTTTTTACAAATTAATAGACTAGAGGAAGAAGTGGTTCCTACGACAGAATGTCAGGTGCCCAAGAGAAGGAGTAATCTGGAGACACCAATACCTCCTCAGGATTCTGTGCTATGTGATATGGGGGTGGGGGGCACCTGGTTCATCCTGCTGAAGCACAAGGTGGAGTCAGTAGGATTTTCAGCACAGATTCTGACTGACATACATTGATGCTGCAATGTGTCTTGCTTTTGCAAGAGTCTTGTTTGCATAAAATACATGCAACATAGATGACAAAATTCACTTGAAAGGCTTTAAAACATATATAATAACACATATCTACATAATACATACATGTATATATAATGTATCTATGAACATAATGTATATTAGTTCATATCACCTATATAGTTGTTATATGATTAGCATATGGTATATCAAAGTAACTAACATATAATTATAATATGGTATGTAAAATTAATATATACTACATAAATTAATGGGTTTTTAAATTAATAGGTGATGACTTCCCCAAGGTAAAACAGTCAAGGAAAATGAGAAAGCAATTTTACAAAATAGTGAAACTTGTTGAATTGAGATGCCACATTCCACCTCTCGGACTAGAGCCCTTTTTAAGTAAGCTATAGTGTCCAGCATTCATGAGATCATGGAAGGACTTTGATACACTAATAATGGGAGCATAAGTGGTGGTAATTCTTTCAAGACCATGGTTGAGCAAAACATTTTAAAATCCCTAAACTGCAAATGGTCATACTTTGAACAAGAAATTGCACTTCAAGAAGCTTAATCTTAAAAAGTACTTGTAATCCAAAATGGATTATTACTGTTAATGCTCACTCGGCAGATGAGATTGTTTATTTATCACAAACTGTAACTATCACCTTGAAGACATTCATGTTTAAATAAATCTCCTTATAATAAGGGAAAGTACCCCTAGACATCCTCAAGGGTTTTTATCATTACCCATAAGGATAAAAAGTGAGAGCCTAAGGAGCTCACAATCAAAATTGGTTAAGGGAATAGTTCTCATAGAGCAGGAAGAAAAACTAATAAGATATTATTAAAAACGAGATTTCCAAACACTGTGTTAAAAATGTGTCTATGTAAAAAAGTATTGGAAAGTATAAACAAGAAATATTAACATTTAACAGAATGCTATAATAGGTGAACTTCTTATCCTTTTTGAATATCTGCATTTTCTAAAATGTCCTTTTCGAATACCTGCATTTTCTAAAATGTCCATATTGGCCTAAAATTCCAAAATGTTTTTTAATCACACTTACTAATTTTTACTTTATAACATGTTTCTGCAGATACAGCATATAACCAGAGTGTAAAATCCCCAAATAAAGTCTGTATGTCTTCATTAACTACTCATATATTAGTTTAATATCTTGAATAAATGCAACAATTACTGCTTATTGAGTTTTTGTCATGTGGCAGACACTGTGCTAAATCACATCATGTAATACAGTAAAATTCAATAGACATTTGTTGATGGGGGTGACAGATGACAGGATGAGAAGAGTAGAAAGCCCAGCAACTATGAGTGAAGTTTGTAGCTCGCATCTCACAGAGGCCAGTTCTCACTGGGGGCCTTCTGACCACCAGGCTATAGGGTTCTGCTAGGCTAGCAGAACTTCCCTTAATGGAAGGATCGTAGGTGGAGGAGGATCATTCTAAGACCCTACATCTTAGTGAGATATGGCTGTGTGGAGGATAAGGATGGGAACTACCTGGTAAAATTTAAAACTTACTTTGGGAAGTTTTTCTACTAGAGTCAAGAAAACTGAAATTTAGGTGGCCATCAAATGAGACAATTTTGACCTTGGAAACTTTTCATGCATTTCTAAGACCCTTCCCTGGGCACAGAACATCACCTCTAGGGAGCGAAAAGCAAATAAGAAGCTCCTGGAAGTTTACAGTGCCCGAGGACTACCCACAGGCTCCCACCAGCCATTCTAGGCTGGCCAGCTCTGGAGGTGAACTCCTGGGTCTGGGGCAGGGGGTGTTGATCCCTGGGGATGGAAAGTGAAGGAGGCAACAAGAGAATCGAGCTTCCAAAAGACAGGCATGACTTCCCTGTGCCCACTTGGGAGAACAACGGCAGTCCCAGCTGCAGAAACAACTCAGGAAGGTGTGGACAGGTGTGATATGGTGTATGCGGGGAAGAACACGTGCTTATTCTGCTCCACTAACTCTGGAGCACTTCATTGGGAGCGCAAGTGACCCAGAGACAAGTTCCTGGTCACTGGTCTCTTCCTGGCGCCAGCACTTTCCTGCTCTAACTCCAAGCAGGTGGAGCCTAAAACAAAATAGCATATGCCCTCATTCTCAGAGATGTTGTGGGGGGAGGATGGGGGTTGAGGGTCATGGTCACTTGAGTGACAGCTTTAAAAAGAAGCTGAGAGGAGCATCTGGGTACCCACCTCAGAGCTGCTGCCAGCCAAAGCTAACATTCCTAAAGGAAGCTGACCCACGGCTCTCTCCATCTCCCAGGTGGGCCCAGCTCCCAAGAGGATAAAGATGTCAGGCCTTGAAAAGCTGTTTCAAAACAGCAGAAACCCAGAGTAAAACTGGAGGCCTGACCTTTTCAAATGCTGGCCTCCAGTGAGTGAACTCGGTGGTCAGCAACCTGAGGATACTCTCAGCCCCTTCTGTCTCTCCCGTCTTGGTGAACATTTTGAAGCAGGAGAAAAACAAATCACTTAGAATTCCCAACACACAGCACCCCGACACCCCAGCTTTTTTTTTCTCTGAAACATTCCAGTCACAATGGGCATCATCCCTCCCTGCCTGTCTGCCTGCAACCTGCCACTGGGAGCTCAGGACTCTAAAGGGACCTTGCTCTAGGACTCTCTAATGCTCTCTCCTTCCCTCCTGTTAGTCTTTTCGTCCCTGAACTTCTGACTTGGTAGTCTACGCCTAGATATCTGTTACTCTTTGTCTCTGTCTGCCGACTTCCTTCTCAGTCCTTTCCGATTCCTCTTTCTCCTCGTTCTTATCTCCATCTCTGTCTCCATCCATCTCTATCCATCCTCTTCTACACCTTGTCACCCAAATCTCAGCGTGGAATGAGCCATTCAGAGAGGTGTAATTGAAAACTGACTCCGGGATGCTAGCTAGAGCAATAGAGTAGCAGGGACAGCCCAAACTGGGCTTCCCCAGGCAGGTCAGATTCCCAAGGGCTCCCTCCAGTCAGCACCCTCCGACCCAGATTCCCATGCCCACCCCCTCCCCGCTTAGAACTGGCCACCGCCACCGGAGGGTGTGCGAGGACGCCAAGAACGGCCCGGGTGCAAAGTTCTCACCGATGGTGAAGCTGTACCCGTCGATGCTGAAAGTGGCGCTCCTACATTTCTTGAAGCCCTCCTTCTTTTGGCTGGCGTCCGTCATGGCTTGTGCCTCCGGGGTCCCAGCTCGAGCCGGTGCCCAGCCTTCACCGCACTGTCACCGCAGACCCAC
>LOEQ01012727.1:14185-24540 GCA_001685075.1 Bramus lutescens
GAAGAGCAGGCAATGCTCTTAACCACTGAGCCATCTCTCCAGCCCCCTGATTTTCCTTTAAACAAGTGGTGTAATTCTAATAAAGAAGGCATGTGTGTTTATATGCAGTGTTTACTTATTTTTCTCTCCTTCTCACCTTAGAGGAAGAGAATGCAGCTAACTTTGTCTTGTCTCTTTTTCCAGTATTACTCATTTTTTCATTACTTATTGTTAGCATGAAAGAAGAGAGCATCAGTGGATTAAATGTAAACAAAAAACCCTCCCATTTTTGCAACACACACATTTTCACACATAGAGTAGGAAGTTAAGGTAGGAGAAGGAGGCAGTATGTTGGAAGACTATTTTTAATAAGAAATATTATATAAAAGATAATTTATCTCATTTCACAGATAGTTATTGATTGCCTACTGTGCATCTTCTCTCCAACATGTGAATGCATACATGAAGCTCTTTTTCTTCCTATCATTATGAAACACAGCCTTAATATATAAAGTAGTTAAATAATATCACTAGACAGAGATTATTCTGAAACAACATAAAATTTAAAGCTACTAAAGAAAAATGAATTAGATGTAATATTAAATTTTCTAAAAAAATGATGTCTGGGGTGAGATTTGGTGCAATCTTCGTAACAAGAAGATGAAATGACAAAGAATATGTCCATTGGGGAAAAACATGAATGTATAGCATATAGAGTGAGGCTGAGGACCTACCACAGCTTAGAATTACTGAAATATAGGAGGAAGCTGTTGGGAAACAGGTTCATCCTCTACGCCATGAATTAATCCAGGACATGGAGGAAGTAGGCCACAAGTATGATTTTACTTCAGACAGCAATTACTGAATGCCAGCTACCATAAATCATATTTCCATGTGTGTGAAATAAGTTTTAAGCTACAATGTCATGTTCTCAGCAAAATGAGTAACTTTTTAAAAAGTACATGTGAAATGAAGCGGTGGCGTACACACAGAATCAGAAACCGTGTACTGAGCTTGTCCCTTAGTTGATTTTATTTTTTAAACAAAGTGAGCCAGTCTTGAACACTACTATTTTAAGCCCCTAGTGCCTGTTCTCCTTAAGGAGAAGAGTTCAATGTGTTGGAAACTGTGGTGAATTGAATAAGAATGGTCCCTACAGGCCATTTAAATACTTAATCATTAAGTATACATTTGAATACTTAATCAACATGGAATGGCAGTATTTAAGAAGGATTAGAAACATTAAGGGGTGTGAGCTTCTTGGAGTAGGTATGGCCTTGCTGGAGGAGGGTATCCCTGGGGGTGGACTTGGGGATTTCAAAAGTCCTTGACAGGCACAGTCTGTCTGTCTGTCTCTCTCTGCAGATCAAGCTGTAGTTTCTCAGGATTTTCTCACAACCACGCTGTCGTGCCTGCCTCCATGCTCCCCACCATGATGATAATGGCCTAAGGCTGAAACTGCAAGCAAGCCCCTCATTGTTTTCCTTTATAGGAGTTGCTGTAGTCGTGGTGTCTCTTTACAACAATAGGGCAGCAGCTAAGACAGGACCAAGTGATGCTTTGTCAGTATCTGCTCTCTTTACTCTGAGTAGAGACAATGAGAGAAATAGAAAGTGAGTTGATAATACCTCCTCAGAAGGTCACACTGGATTTTAACATGGGAAAGATTCTATTTGGCAGGCCCACATGATCATTATTAGAAACAAAATATGAAAATATTAATTAACCATAAAAGACAGCACAGGAAGAAAGGCTATGGCTGCATTACAGTTCACAGAGCTCAAATGTAGCAGAGAATGAATGGGCAGCTGAGCACTCTGATAAACCAAGGTCTGTTGGAAGCAGAGCTAGAAGGACAGGGAGTTCAAGATCTTCCTTTCACTTGTTATATATGGGTAATTGGAGGCAAGTTTGGGCTGTAAGGGGCACAGTCGCAAAAATAAAATAAAAAGTGGGGAGCTGGAGAGATGGCTCAGTAACTATACTCTTACAGAAGCCCAAGTTTGGTTCCCAGCACCTACATGGTTGGCTCATCAGTGCCTGTAACTATACCTCCATGGGTAATCCAACACCTCTGTCCTCCAATGACACCTGTATTCAGTTACACGCACACACCACTTAAAAATAATGAAACAAAATACTAAAACATAAATAAATTGTGGCTAAAGAATTGATTCCGTACTTAATGATACTAGTGGCTCCTGCGAAGGACCCGGGTTTGGGTCTCAGCATCTACATGATAATTCACAGCTATTCTTCATTCCAGTTCCAAGGGATCTGATACCCTCTTCTGACCTCTACAGGCAGGAGGTGTGTATGTGGTACACATACTTTCAGTCATTCAAAGCATTCATACACAAAATAAATCTCAAAAATATAATCAAATAATTAATTAATTTAAATTTGGTAAAAAGAAACTATGAGCTCCCAATCTGAGCATGCAGAAGTCGGACCTGTACCAAATCTAGTTTCTCGTCTATCTGACTCCTGCTCTGCTCCTTCCAGTACTGGCCTGTGATCGTTCTCCAGTGGACTATGAATGTATTACCTTCCGACTGGCAGCAACTGAATTAACGCTGCTCATAGCCCTATTCCCCTGAAAGTGTAACATTCCACCATGAACCCTGTGACTCACCCACAAAATATCAACCCTGAATACAATTCATTAAATTTCTACACAGACTTTTCCACTATTCAAAAGCATTTAAGTTAATAATACTGTTAGCTTGCTGTCACTACAGCCAATGTGTGATTTAATCAGGAACAATGCTTATTTTATTTTAACTCACAGTTTTACGACCCTAATCCTTTTCTTTACTTTGTATTTTGGGCTCAAAAATGAAGTGTCACAGTACTCCAGGTGCAGGTGGCAAAGTAGTACTGCTGTCTGAAGGACAGAGAGCAAAGAGAGGATCAGGGTTCCATGATCCTCTTCAAGACTACACACCCTAAAAATGTCCTTTCAGGCTGCACATCTGAAATGCACTATCATTCTCAATACTGTCACTGTGAGAATCAAGCTTTTAACTCACGGACACTTGGAAGAGACAAAGAGATTAAAACTTGAGGAGCAGATAGAAGAACATCATTGATGATATACCAGGTTAAATAAGAACATTACTGATGCTATGGCAGACCATTGGCTTCTGAATTTTCCTGTGTCTGGTGCTCATACTTAGACATATATACTAAGATATAAAACAAACAAAATATACAAAACTATTATATTATATTATAAAAAAATGTGAATTAAGAATATATTCATTCTTTCAGCCATTAAATATTGAGAGATGCTGCACATTTTTTATGCAGCACTCCTTATAAGGATTTATAATTGCTGGGGTGATGATAACAGTGTAAATAAGTCTAACTAAAACATCACAATGGGGAAACAGTAGTGAGACTGAGATGGCACAGCATAGGCAACCATCTACAGGTTATAGAAAAGTCACAGTTGCTTTATGCACCAAATGGGAGGTGAAAATACTAGTGACATCAATAAAAACAAATTAAAGGCAAGAATTCACTGTGTGGCAATCAGCAGTCATATTAACTTTCCTTAAGCTACTCACTGACAGAAAATACTCAATAGTATCAAACTAAAATATTATGCAAAGAATAAAAAATATGTATCAACGCCAGATAAACTCTGGGTGAAATACATCCCTGCTCCTTATCTCTTTTTATTCCTTTTGTAAGTAGATGTTTTGAAACATTTTAACATGATCCCCCACAAATCAAGCCCAGAAAAATGCACTTTGTATCATAACAGAAACTATTCTTACCTGTATTTTTATGTTTGTTCATAGGTCCCATGTGTGTGTGCAGCTTGATTTTTATCCATTATTACACAAAAGTTATTTCCGAAGCATGGAGCTTAAAATGGCAATGAGCATTTATTTCTCAGTTTTTGCACATCAGGAGCCTGGGAGAAACTTTCAAAGATGCTTCTGGACTTATCTTCTGTAAAGTTTCAGAGAATACAGAGGCAGTGCTTTGATTGTGCAAAGGCAAACGTGAGAGGATCTGCTTCTAAGGTAACCCCATCCAATAGCCAGCAAGTTAGTGGTAGGGTTAGTGTCAAGGTCCATTCAACTCACACTGATTTTTACACCTAGATTCTTATGCAACCTCAAAGGTTGGCTCATGAATTTACACAGAGGTTACAATCCAAAGTCAAAGCAGAAATCACTGTCATTCCTGCAATGCCCTGTTGATAACACAAATCAGTTGCAACTTGGTATGGCAGTAAACTGCATGAGGATATGTATACAAGAAAGCAAACAAATATTACAGCCGAACATTCTGGAATCTTTATCTAACCTATCTACTATTCACTTACTATTTATAGCTACCCCTGTGCATGCAAACATATTGCACACATGTAGTGCTAAGAGAAAGTTTTCTCAAAGTAACAGGTATCCTTGTGTGTGAAGTATATTAAGTGGTTTCTATTTCTTTCTTTCTTTAAGGTGGTACTTTGGAAGTACTAAATAAATTTCAGCATCCAAAAACTGATTGCTAGCCTTATCTGAAACATAATGTTATGAGTTCAGTAGAGCACTATTCAGATTAGTTGTTGTCATTCTTGGCACCACTCATAGGTGATGCTTATTGTTTTTACAAAGGTAATATTATGAAAATAATACAAAAGGAAATGCCTTCTAGTATAGATTTTAATAAAACCATAGCTTCCAAGAACACAATCAGTGGGGAACAGTTCTCAACTATTTTACTGTGTCTCATTCTACTTCAGGCACCTTAGTGCTTCTGAGACTGTCAAAATAGAGAAGGTACTGGAACGACTGAGTGTATAGAAAAAAATGGTCAAGAATATAATTAACCTCAGGTTCTCAGACAGAAAGACCAGACTTGGTACATAGCATAGTTAAGCTTAATGCCCATCTTGTAGTTAGAGAACTGTACACATTACTGTCAAGCAACAATAATAATATTACATAAAGAGAGTCACAACTAATTGCACTGAGATACGAGAACCATCCCAGGCCAACTTGGATGTGGAGCTACATCCCATAACAATTTTAACTGAGCAGTTTGGAGAGACAGACACAGAGCACACTAAACACTGCTGCAAATAGCAATTACTGAGCCTTTCAAAGAAGAAAATACCTCAGTATACATGTGTAGGAAGCAAATGAAAAGTTGAGTACAAACCATTTTTAAATTGCCTCTTATGCGATGAGCATTATAGAAGTCCAATGTTATCTGTTCTTAGATATTTCCTTCTTTGAAAAAAAAAAGCAAAGCGAAACAGAGGATTGCATATTCTTTGCAGGCAGCAACTCCTTCAAATCAAGATAACAGACTCCGGTTAGAGCCTCAAATCATCCATTCCTCTTAGAAAACAGTATGAAATCCCAGTAGACATTTCACAGGGTCAACAGATTCATATTTTCACAATAAAACTAAAGTTTTAATTATATCTAAGTCAGTGTATTTGCTTTTTCTTCAAACAAATGCATATACAGAGTATAAGCTTTTACCAATTAAAACTTTGAAAGACTAAAGCATTCATGGTTGAAAAAAATACTACCAGATGATATGCCAGACATAATTTGCTTTAACACAGCTTATTTTCTCTGGTTTATGAACTGTGAGTCAAGTCAGTTAATACAATTCCTTGAACAATCTGGAGGTCTAAATGAAGCTTGGGATATCTTTCTGGTCAATCAGCACAATTGCAGAAACAGAATTAACACATACCATTCACAAAAGGAATGCGAGAAAAAGTTCTCAGAGGTAGGCAAACTCAAAAGTGACTACAATATCAGTTTTTTGAGAATCATCTTTGTGAAAGACATTTCACTAAGCTGTGCACCCCTCACCTATTTTAAGTGCATCCACTTTTAAATGCAGCCTACACAGAGAGGCAGCAGGCTGTAAGGAAGTGAAATACTTTCAACAGTGTGTGATGACAGTGTGACCAAAGCCCTGATTCCCTGGCTGTCATGCCCACATTCTCTAGTCCCTCAGTACAATTCACTCTAGCTTGTTTCTATTCACAAAATGTGGCTTCTAGGTTGCTGCTCATCTTTTATCCAGTTGGAGGTTAGGGATTCTGCTCCAAGTGCTTGTGCTTAAGCAGCAATGAAGATAGGACAAGCGTGACCCAGCTACAGTGGAAGAATGGGACCAGTTTCCTTCCTTTGGTGTCAAGTTACAGTTCCTCTGAAATGTATAAATTTGTAAGGGATATTCTTGCGACCAGCATGTGCTATGCCTAAAGATAACCACTTGGTATAAAATTGAAATAAAAATTTATATCTTGTATTGCTTACATATAAAAATGCCCAAAGGACATATATTCCCCTCTTTACCCTGTTTCTGAATATGAGGTAGTACAGGGTGGAAGCAAGTAGGGGGGTATGATGTTTTTATTATCCACCAGCCAACTCTGATAGTGAATGGATGAATGGAGGTGTAGGTAAAAAGGTTTATCTTTTACTGTCTCCCCTCACCATGGTACATCCTAAGTTTTTATACTCAGATGTTTCCCAGTTAGGTATGCACTCAATGCTCAGAGTCTCTACATCCCCACCAATACTTGTGATTCGTTCATACTGTTTTATATCTGTTGCAAATGGAAGTTTCTTTGTGGGTGTTAGTATTATGGTCAATAATTCTGAGAGAAATAAACAAATAAAAAAACCCACAAGTTACAGCTCAAAATTTGTACTCATTTGGAATCTCTGGGAAATGTTGCCTAAGTGATAAAAAAAAGGAAACCCGTTTACATCTAGAAATAAACATTGTTCTTGTTTCCATACTACTGAAAAGGGGAGGTGAACATCATGCAGTGATCATAAAATTTTTATCAAGAAGCTGAAGTATGTTTAATAATTTATCCTTTTACCTTCTTGCAAGATCTCTATATGCTTTTAAAAGGTTTTCATTATCCTGCAACAAGCAGCTTTGGAAAAGGAATCTGTCTCTAACTACAAGGTGTCACATCTTTTATCAGGAGGTCATGGTTAGTATACACTAATTTTATTCCTCTTCTTTAAATATCTTTCAATCTATTGGATTAACAGATTTCTTCTCATTCTTTCCTGAATCAGCTTAATGGAAATATAAAATTACGTATTCAAATCACCCCATGGGGCTTAAAGAAGTTATAATGTGTCCTGTGAGAATAAAGCATTAGGAAGTAAGAATCTTTAAAGTGATTTCAATACAGTAGCAAACTAAATTCTATGCATTTCATAAATATTTACACATATATGTAATTGTCCAATAATTAAAACAAAAACACTTCAGAAAATATGCAGCTTAAGGAGTAGGAATAGTGCATGGGATCACATTGATACAGAGGAGTCCATGACCTCCTTTTGAACACACAGACGAATAGTAAAATGTGGACAAAGTAGCCAGTCATTCTTGGATGTAAGAATGTTGCAAGTCTTTTGCCAGATATAATTTAATTGCATGTCACATCCTCCTATGTATCTTGTCAGATTGTACTTTAAGTATTATCTAGCGACTGAACTAGTTTATGCCACAACATGAAACCACAGTTTACAGTAAGGAAAAAAATAAAAATCTAACAATTTATTAAAGTGGAAATTCCTAACTGAAAGCTTGACTCCATAATAAATGGCAACCTCATCTCAACATTCTGAAATTAAACAAATGTCTTCATAAAATGCACTGCAGGATTCCAGCATGTGTGCCATGTTTGATAATTCCCAAATTCTGGATTATAAAACTTAATTAATCTGAGGAATAACAACAAAAAAAAACAATGCAGCAAAAACAGGCTTCTTGCTTCTAAGATTGGTGTTATCCATAATTAGCAAACATGTTTCTGAAAAATAATTCTTTCTTTTAGATTGCTGTATAAAATCAACTAAAAGGGTTAAAAGAATAAGGGTTAAGACAGTGTTCCATTAAAAATGTTACTCAAATCTATATCATACAGGTTTAGAGACTTTTCCCAAAGATGGGGCCCAAATAATTGGGACAGGCAGAAGTCAAGGAGGACCAGAGTAAAACATTGTCTTCTTGGTGTGAAAGGAACATTATGCTCATGAACTCACAACAGGTGTGCTTGCTTTCAGAACACACACACAAGATCAAGCTATTCAATGTCTTAGCACGGAGTGGGCAGGGTTTTATGAACATACATCCATAACTGAGGAGCTAATGACTACTGATGGCTTTTGGAGGAGGAAGAAAAGGGTTTGTTTGGTTTGTTGTTGTTTTGTTTTTGCTTTGGTTTGTTGTGTTTTTCTAAGGTGTAGCCGTGGCAGGTCAACTGCACTCCAGGGGATGGCCCCACAGGCATGAGTGTAACCGGCTTGTTGAGTTCGGGCGCCAGTCAGTAGAGGGTAAGTAAAGAAATCCACAAAGGTGACCAGGACTAGACTTTTCTGTCTGAGGGGAAAATAAGGAAACACACATGCTTTCTGATAGTAACTTCCTCTTCTCCTTCATCTTAAAAATGCTCTCTGGAAATCTGTTTCCACACAGCCACAGCCCTACATACTATTTAAACAGTGCTCTCACCATACAGCACTTCAGGCAGTTCTAGGTGTCTCTCCTCTACGTCATAGCAGCTCTTTCGCAAAACTCTCCGTCTCTCACGCACATACGTCTACAATGCTCACACAGTCTCTACTCACTCACTATCAGTCATTGACTCTCTCACACATCTCTCATGCTTCTTCTGCTTCATGTCTCACGTTTCTCTCCCCCACAGCAGCCTTCTCCTGCAGAGCCTTAGACAGCTTCCTCGTCTACACGACTGCTCCTGCTCTCTTTCTCTCTCTGCCTCACCACTACCACTCTCATAGCCAAACTCCAGACAAGTATAAGTTACATTTTCAGGGCCGATCAATTCCCATAACACAAGATAATTCTAGATAGTTTCTCTTAGGCTAGCAATGTTACATTGACCGGTTATGCACATAGCACTAAACTGGTGAGGGTTCCCAGACGGCAAACAACTGATAAACCTTGAATCTGAGACTGGGATTACATGCAAAAAAAAAAAAAAGTCATTTACTGAGAAAGCTATGTTACTACCATCCTGACCTTGAATCAGCAAAACACTTGGGAAAATGATTTCATGTGTGTATTTGTCTCTGGGGGAAACCAGATATTCATCTCCAGAGGAAAGCAACCTGCCTTGATTCTGCTCTGAAGTCCAAATTAAGCTGTCTGTGTAAAAGGCTTTCTTTGTGACTGAGAACCCTATGCAAGTCTGAGTAATGTAGACTATCCTAGTATTATTTCTATTCATCAGGATTATTCAACTTGTGCAGAAATCATCTTCCTGACCATCCACAGCTTTATATGTGCCCAACAGATGAAATATTTACATGAGATAAACACACAAGCAGTGGTAATACACCTGAAACTGTTCCTAGGGAAGAAATGAAGGTCTTAGGGAAAAAATGAAGTGACTCATGAGAGAAATCACATGCAGGGGCAATGGGTTTCTACAGCCAGTGACTCCACAGCCTTTCCAGGTGGAGCTAGCTCCCTACAGGGGAGTCATGTCTGGTGGGTCAACCTGCTAGACACTAGTTGTCACCTGCTATATACCCCCATGGCCCTTTGCACATGAGGATATAGGCAGCACAAATTAGACTCTGTTAGTTATTAAAAACAAAAAAAAAGAACATGAAGCTTGGAAAGGATGGAGAAAAATGTAGTGGATCTTGAAGGACTTAAAGGGAGGAGAAGAAACCAAATATACTAAAATATCGTGTATAAAATTCTCAAAACTGAATAAAATATTATATTTAAATGCTATGTACTTTAATACTTGGAAGTATTATTTTTACATGTATTTATCATTGTATGGGGTGCATGGCATGTGCTATCTGGATGTGTGGAGGTCAAAGGTCAAGGAATTTGTTCTTTCCTTGTACCATTGGGTCCTCAGTATTGAACAAAGGTTGAAGGCTTGGCAACAACCACCTTTCCCTTATGAACCATGTTGGCCTGAGTGATAGAAATTATTAATGGAATATATTTTTGTGTATGGAAAACACATAGGAATCACATTTTTGACTTTCATACAAGATCTTAAATTCATTGATAGAAAATTTATTTACAAAGCACAGATGCTGTTACCTATTCTTCCAACTTTACCATAGAGCATGTTGCTTATAATTTGATGATTTAGCTAAAAAAATCACAAAAAAATATACAGCAAAGCTGAGAACAATTATACATAGGGCTCAAAGAAAAGAAAAGAAGTCACTAGACATCATCCAAATAGAGCGTGTTTTTTAAAAAAAAATATGCTTGGTACTCATCTAAAAAAATAGAAGCTTTATATATTTTGGAGATCAGACCTTTGTCTGATGCAGGATTGGTGAAGATCTTCTCCCAATCAGTAGGTTGCC
>LOEQ01012728.1:0-24538 GCA_001685075.1 Bramus lutescens
AGCCATGTGGGAGCTGGGCCGGACGAAAAGCAGGCCTTCTCCCTAATCACTACACTGCAGTGCCAGGCTGGGACAGAATCAAGGCCTATAGGTTAACATTCCAGTGTGTACATTTTGTAACAGCCCATAAAGACTATTAGAACTGCAGCACTGGTTCCAATAAAATCAAGCAGATGTTAATGGGGCCAACATCCATCAGCCTCAGCTGTGGGCCTTGAAAATCCTGAAGTCAAGAATGAGTTGACCCCATCAGGTCTTGAAGGTTGTAGAGAAAATGCTGGTGATGTCACCACAGCCCCCTCGTAGCCTCATCCTTCAACACTTTTGCCAAGGGACTACTCCTACACCTGGACCCCAGACAGGGAGGGTTTCCCACACAATAGCACCCGTTGGCTTCAACCTCTTTTCATGAGTAGAGAGAGCACTAGGGATTGGATAACCAAAGTGGCCTCTTCCAATTCCATGCTCTGAGCTGGTGCCTTCCTGGCCCTGCTTCCAGTGTTTCCAGCCCTCTGAACATACCTCCTCCTCCAGATGGTCTGTGACTAGACTGGCTTCCGTTCTAGCAGGAACCAAACAGAACGCCTGCTTTTATCTCATTAGTCCTAAGGAGGTCACTGAATGGAGGACACAGGGCCCTTGAAGCTGACAGTCATGCCTTCTGAGAAGGTGGCTTCTGACTTTGAATAGTATAGACAAGCAGATGATGTTGGCTTTAAGTCACACAGGGGGATCAGAAGTGTCTCCACCACTCGGGCAGGAACCCAGCATGCTTCTTGGAATTCCGAGCTGGGCGCTGGTGTGCTACGTTCACCCCCACCACTTCAGCAGCCTTGTCCACGGAGCCTTGCTGTCACCACAGCCTGTCACCTTTGCCACAGTGGGAAAAGGATCACATGTAGCCGTGACCCCAGACTGTAGACATGCTCTCAGTGAAAAATCTCCCTGACACTTTAGTGTCTTACGGCTGATGAACAGAAATTATTACAGCAAACATGCTGGGCTATAAACAGAGGCCATTGACCAGAACCATAGCTGTTCATGACGCTATCTATAAACCAGCAAACAACTTAGCAAAGACCGCTGTAGTTCTGCCTCCCACTCACCCATCTTGGATTTCTAGTCACCAGAAACTCACCAATTCTTTCTCTTGGGCAAAAGGGGCTATGGTGCAGGACACAGCCTATGTGGGTCCACAAGCAGGAACCTGCTCTGCCTAGAGCTGAGGGCTTCCTTCTCCCTCTGCTCCACCTCAGAGGGCATCCCCTGCTGGATGAAGACAGAGCCTGTGTATAGCATGGGCTGCGGCATCTCAGCTGACAGGCCCATACAGGCAAACCGCATTAGTTACTTCTGAGAGACGAACCATGAAGAGAGCAACACTTCCCAGTGTCCCACTGAAATCCACATCCACAGTGCTCTGTAGCTCAAGGCTTTTCAGCAAAAGTATGCACCTGAATTCTTTGTGTGTATGCATGTTCACATGTATGCAGGTACACATGTGTGGGTGTATGTCTATATGCATGTACATGTGTGGACGTCAGAGGATAACCTTGGGTATTGGTCCTCAGGTATTGTTCCCCACACAGTAGGGGCTAAAAATTGTATGTTTTGCTCTTAAAAGCAAACTAAACAAAATGAAGATTTCTTGAAGCATGGGGACCACAGGATTCCATGGGCTCTGTCAGTGCCTGGGTGTTTACCACAGTTAGGACCAGGCTTGCTTCTCACAGTGGTTATCAGAGCTAGGGGTGTGGTGACAGGTGTCAAGGGAAGCTGGCCCATGTCCCAATCACAAGCACACAAGGTCCAAAACACAAGCACCTCTGCTCTAAGAGGTCCTGCCCAACTATCCCAGCTTGTTGGAAACCCTTGTATGAGGGGACTCTACGGGACAGGCAGATGGTTGCAAGCTTTACCATTAGATATTAGACTACCAGGCAGAATGATGGCACCTACTGTATTCACTTATCTGCCCTTTAAATACCAGATATATTCAGTATCTGAACCCATCCTCCCTGTTCAAAACAATACAGCTAGAGGTCATCACCAGCACAATATACTTAGAAGGTTTCTCTCCTCAGCTGTACCTTACATCTGGTCCCACCCACACCAGACCCTCTACCCACAGCCCACTGGGAACAGTGGGGCTTGCCAGGTGTCTCATCCGGGTCTACTCGTCTAGAAGTCTATGGGAACAAATGTCCTTTCTTAGAGGAAACTAACCCTACTACCTGGACACATGTGAGTACCAGGAGCCTCAAGCAGCTCAACACACACACATGCGCGCACACACACTCACACACATGTACACGTGTATGCACACACATGCACACAAATGCTTGTTTCCTGCTCAGTGGATCAGCTAAATGTTGGCAGTAAGGGTTAGAAACAGATATAAAATATTGAACAAAGCTAAAACAATTAAAAGGATCCGCCGCGTGGGCAGCAGCTTTGTGCAGTAATTGACACGCGATCAGAAAGCTGCCCCTAGGAAGGAACCAGCCAGAACAGCCTTGGGATTTACTCGCACAGCAGACATTGAGATCTGAGTGGGATTTGCCCCTCTCTTCAGTTCCCATTGCCTGGGTCTTATTTTCGTGGTCTGTCCTCTTTGTGACATAGGTGGCAGCTGTGACTGGCAGGTGATGGCAGGCTCAAGGACGCTGCATTTGAACGAGGCAGTTTTCTTTCAGTTCCATTTGCCAAGCTCCTCCACGCTGACCCATCTTGGCTGTAGATAACCGTTTAGATGGAGGCTGGGCTGCAGAGTGGGAGGAGGTCAGCAGGCTGTGCGTGGTTATTGTTACTTAGATGTCATGGTTTCAATGTGGTGTGAGTATCTATTTAGGGAACAGTTTGGAACTGGCCTCATTGCTATTGAGCTATTTCCCTAGACATAAATTCATAAGTAAGATGCCAGAGATGATGAAACCTGTGTGTCTCTAGCATCTGGGAGATGACTCGGAGCCTGATTGGTGTGGCTCCTCCGAGAGAGGTTCGTATGCAATGCGAGAGGATGTCCAGATGTGTCTGCTGGCTGGTGGACGGGAGCCCAGTGCCTCAGTCGGGTACAAACAAGGCTTCAAGTGAAGCCTGGCAGACATGCGTCTTCACGGTTGGTTCTGTCCAAAGTGGAAGGTCTCTTACAGCTCATTTCTGGTTAATATTATATCTGTCACTGGGTTATTTGCAGGCATAAACCTAGGTGACTCCTTATCCCCACAATTCTCATAAAACTAAACAGGTTGATGGATAGAGACAGAATCAGGGCTCTGTATCAAGAGCAAATGTGATTGGGACCTCTACCATGGATGGGGTACCTACAGGCATGCCTCAGAGAATTCTGTTGATGTGTTTTCCAAATCTATCCATGAAGACTCAGTTAGAATCTCCAGGTCTTTCTAACCCAGACTCACAGGTGCCAGACAGGTGCTGTGGAATAATCCTTCTGTTCACCATGAGTATGTATTGCTCTCATTAGCTAATAAAAAGCTGACAGGCTGGTAGCCAGGCAGTATGTATAGGCAGGGCAACCAGACACAGAGGACTCTGGGAGAAGGAAAGGTGGAGTCAGAGGAGACAACAGCTAGCCACCAAGCAAGCAGGATGTATAGAAAGTGAAGTAATAAGTCATGAGCCACATGGTGAAACATGGAAAAG
This sequence comes from Bramus lutescens, assembly GCA_001685075.1. Lineage (NCBI taxonomy): Eukaryota > Metazoa > Chordata > Mammalia > Rodentia > Cricetidae > Bramus > Bramus lutescens. The sequence continues at coordinate 3,664 of LOEQ01012728.1, forward strand.
AAATATGGGTTAATTTAAGTGTAAGAGTTAGCTAGTAACACGCTGGAGCTATTGGCCAATATTTATAAGTATTATTAAACCCTTTGTCGTTATTGGTAACAGGTAGTTGGGACAGTAAAACTGTCTACAGTCAGGAACCAGTGACAGTCGATACCTAGGCATTTTCCACCAGGCTCCCAAAGTGGTCTCCTCTCCATGTCCTAAGTGAGATCAAAGGTCCTTCATCAGTACTTGGGGAGTTCTGTATAGTTCCCAGTTTCCAGGTCAAAGCTCAGCCAAAGCAATGGTGAAAGATTAACCCACATGGCCACCACTGTAGGATACATGGTCTCTCTTTGTTTCTTTTTATTGTCTTTGTCATCCAAAACTACCCATTCTGCCACGAAAGTTCCTTGGTACACTGGTTGGGCGCCACAGGGCTGGTTCTACTTAGCTTTCATAGTCCATTCTGGGATCATTGCTTAGATCCATGCTGAGTCTCTGGTCCAGTCTTCTCTAAAACCTCCAGGATGGAACTCACTCTACCTCCTACCTGGAAACATCCACCCCATGGGCTTACAGGCTATGCCTCCCGACATGGAGAATAAAGTCCAACCCTCTGCATGTGCCATGTCCTGCTAGGATGCCTGTCCTTCATCTGGACCTGTCAGCTCTCTCAGCCCAGCCCTGTACACCCGTGGGGCCCTTAGTAACCTGGAGCACAGAACACAGGGAAGAAAACCCAGTTTCTTATTGTGAGGAGTCCGGGATCCCTGGGAGACCCAGGGTTACAGCTGTCCAATGCAGAGTGTAGCTCCTGGTGGATTTTCGCTTAGACATCCTGGATGAAAATGGTCCTCTGCTGAACTGAAAACAGACGACCGAATTACAAGTTTGATGGCTCAGTAGTGCCCTGAGCAGTCGTGTGGTTGTTTGCCTTTAGTTCACAGAGCCTGAAGGGTCCTGTGGCCACTGTGTTCAGCCTGGAGGGCACTATGCACCACCCTTAGAGGAAAAATAAATCTAGATTCAAAACTCCAGTTTCTCCTGAAAGTGTGCCACTTTTGCACCATTGTAGAAAGAAAGTACCAAATTGAGCCATAATTAGGGTAGAGATAACTGCGAAAACCACAGGGTTGGTCACTCACAAGCCCCAGGGAGATGGTATCTTAATAACCAACCCAACATGGGGTCTCCTTCTGTCATTACCTGGGCTGAAATCACCATCAGAGACTGTCAAGATCAGCATGATGAGTAGAGAGAGAAGGTCTAGGCTGCTCTGAAAGTCCCACACACACAAACAAACACACACACACAAACAAACACATCCACACAAAGACCCACACACGCGCACACACACAAACAAACACATACACACAAAGAACCATACATGCGCACACAAACAAACACACATGCACACACATGCACGCACACATAAACACATATGCACACATGTACACACACATACACACCCGCACATGCACACACACACACACACACACACACACACACAAGCTGGTGATGGTCAGCCTTGAGTAACATTTCTGGTTATGAGGCAAAGCAGAATATCCCACAGGTTCAAGGTCAGCTTTACCAAATGCTGGGGTTCATTTTGTTCTTTAGTCCACCCTAAGAAATGGGGAAATATCTTGCCAAACATGTGAATCTTTAACTACAGGAGAAAGGACAAGGTAGGCACATTGGCCCAGGCCTGTAATCCCAGCAGTCAGGAGGCTTAGGTGGGAGGATCTCAAGCTCAAAGTTGATCTGGGCAATATAACTTAGAGAGATCCTGTCTCACAATAGAAGAGGAGGGCAGGGAATTTGCTCAGTGGCAGAGTGTCTGTTTGCTCTAGGTTCAGTCTCCTGGGAGTAGGGGCAGGGACACAGTTATCAACTGTATGACACACTGTTCATGTCTGCTGTCCTCAGGGTCCTCTTCACACCATTTCACAGGGAAATAAATCTGAGGTTTCCCTTTTTGTGATGGTTACTCTTAGGTCTTCAGTGAAGTCTTCTGAAAGACAAAGACATTGATGGCTCCTGTTTGCTAGAGTACCTGGCCATTGTGAGCACATAGTAGGTGCTTACTAAGAACTGGTTGGTTAGGTTTCCAACTGATCTGTTTTTCTATGCCTAGTGCCATGATGATGAAGCATCTGCCATCATGTTGAGCAGGAGGGTACATCTCTGGGTATTTCCAGCTCACGTGGCTCGAAAAGAGCTTTTACGAATCACCTGTTAGCTGACTGACATAAGGCTGCTGGCATCATTGAAAAGAAGGGCTGCCAGATCTCCATTTGTAAATCCTATACATCTCTGAAAAATAAAATGCGTGTATAAAGACTAAATCTCTTAGCACAGCCGACACCTGGCCACTCTCAGGCAGAGGCAGAGTTATGCAAGGCTGAGAGGCCTGCTTCAGATGAACAGCTCCCGAGTGCAAGGCTGAGAGGCCTGCTTCAGATGAACAGCTCCTGGGTGGACGGTGTGCAGGTGGAGTGACTCTCTGCATGGTCAGACAAGTGTGTCCTCTGCTGTGGGATCAGGAATGAGTTAGACGTTGGCAAGACCTGCATTCTGGTTACCTGGCTTTTAGAAAGTAATCGAGTTTTTCAAGGACAGCACTCACTGTGGTCACCATTTCCTGGCCCAACCCCCACACAGAAGGAAGTACGCTGTGGGCAGCGGTTGTGGTTGGGAACAAGGTCTGCCCAAAGGGGCCCGTTTCTAACAGGAGGTAGGGCTGCTTCAGAGTGTACTTGGACATCCATGAACTTGCTCATGAGCTTGTCCTTGAGGACAGAGCTCAGAAACAGTAGGTTCCCTGCAGTCACAGGCTTCTGAGACCTACTGCAGCTTCAGAGGGGACCTTCATGGCCACAGACAGGTGAGGAAATCAACAAAACTCCACACAGGTGGCTCAGAATTCCAGCAATAAGTTAGCATACTCTCCCTCTCTCAGAGGAACTTGTTGAACCCCTTATGTGTCTGTGACTTTAAAAGCTCAGTGCTGTGCTCAGAGGATGAAAGGAGAGGTCACCGACCACTCACAATGATGGACACACATGCTTACATGGTACATCACAGTGCACAGATTTTCATAAATTTAATTAACCCTCAAAGCAACCCATGAAGTGCTCATGATAAGAAAACTTAAAATAACTTTATCTGAATTATATGATTCATATGCTAACAACTGGGGAAATGCCCAAAGCAGACTTTGGTTAAGTAGAAGGTGATTGACTGGCACAGGACAGGAGGGACAGGAGGGAGCTGCGGGGTGTCCAGCCCACCCCCTATCAAGCATGCCCTCATCCTTGCTTGCTGAAGACTCTCCTCCTTCCTGGAAACTTGTGCAACCCAGAAAACACCATGGTATGTGTATCCTCATTCTAACTAAGCAGAATAGTCTAAAACTAAGTAAATCATTTGCACTTCCAAAGAAAACAGTCTTCAACTGGGGGGGTGCACAGGGTGGAAAGAGCTCTGTGCCAAGCTTACTGGGGGTGGGGGTGTACATGAAGCTGCGACTCTCGCTCGCACACGGAGATGGGGTCTGAAGGGAACCACGTGCTTTCCAAGAACTCAGACCTTCCCTTGGGGAATGAAGGGAGACTGATAGTTAACATTGTTAACTTGACAGACCATAAGCCTCTGGGAACACTTGTAAGGGGGTTATTAAGACTGTGTAAACTGAGGTGGGGAGACCTACCCTGAATTTAGGTTATACTGTTGCCTGGGCTAGAGTTCTGAACTGAATTAGACAGAGAAAGTGAGCTGAGCTCATTCATCTCTCTGTTTCCTGGATGTCAATATAATGTGACCCACTAGCCTCCTGCTGTCACCATGCTTTCCCTCCTGGTGCCATGTCTTTCTCTCCTCTCAAATCATAATTCAGATTAACTTAAGTTGTCTTTGTCAGACTCTTTATCCCAGAACAGGAAAAGAAAGAAATCAATCACAGAAAAATCACCTAGGTTCTGGAGACCCTACCCAGGTCTCCAGTTTTCTCTGTTGCTTGGTGAGAGTTTGCCTTCCCACAGCCAAGGGCAACAGATGCCAGCTTAGACATACTCAAGAATCCAGGGAAATGAAATAGTGTTTATTCTCTACAAGAATATTGAGAGATGCTCTGCTAGTTAAATGACAGAAAATGAACATCAAATAGTGGCCAGCAATATCAGCCATTTTTATTTCCTTAGGATACATTTGAGATTTTTATCAATAACTTGGTCATTTAAAAAAATCAAACTTCTGCCAATAAAAACAAACAACCTGAAAGGTGTTGTCTGATTGAATACCACCAGAGCTGAAAATTCTCTTCAGATATTGATCCCTAAATAGACCAAGGACTTCCACAGCAACCACCTGAATCCTAAGGCATGGCAGCAGAGCTGAGAGCATCTGAGTGGCATCCACCTTACGTGTAGCCTCGATGCTTCTTGCTTCCAGCTGAGCTGATAAGCGAGGTGAGACTGGTACCTTACACAAAGCATCAATCAGGGCTCTACCTGTCAGATAAATTCCCTATAGGCTGTCATTCTCACCCTAGGCAAACATTTTAAATACTTACATCTGTGTAAGATGTAAGACCAAGACAGGGGAAGAGAGGAGTGGCAATATATGCCCATGTGAGGAAACGGCCCTTCTCTCAGGAAATACTTGGTTGGAATGGGGGCAGGCATTACTTAGCCTCACAGCCCTGTCCCACTCCCTGGTGGTAACAGTGTATGTGTGACAGTATGCGACACAGAGGCCTGATTCCCTCTCCATCTTTGCTATACATTGCCCTGGGTAGCTGGTCATAAGTCTTTTAAGCAGGTTATTGACGTGGGAGTCCCCTCTGTGTGTTACTTGTATTAGTTAATGAATAAAGAAACTGCCTTGGCCTGATAGGGCAGAACTTAGGTAGGCAGAGAAGATGGAACTAAATTCTGAGAGGAAGAAAACAGAGTCAGAGAGATGTCATGGATCTGCCACCAGAGATAGACATGCTGGACCTTTGCTGGTAAGCCACAACCTCATGGTGATACATAGATTAATGGAGATGGGTTAAATTAATATGTAAGAGTTAGCCAATAAGAAGTTAGAGCTAATGGGCCAAGCAGTGTTTTAATTAATACAGTTTCTATGTGATTATTTTGGTTCTGAGCAGCCGGGACAAACAAGCAGCTCCTCCTGCTCCCTGAAACAGCCTATCCTTCACACCACACCCTCAATGACACTGACCCTGGCTGGTGTTTCAGAACCCAAGCAACACAAGAACAAGCACCACAAGCTCTAAGACAGAAGTATTTGAAACTGGTGTGAATATCCTAGCTACATCTTTGGAGACTATGAAAAGGAATTCTTGGTCATCTTCCTTCCTGATGTGACTGCTGCAGTTCTCTCTGGTCCCACAACTCACGAAGAAGTCGACAAATTCTCTGGCACTACTCCTTAACTGTACACTAATCCTCAGGGATCAGTTGTTTAGCAGTATGATAACACAGAGGTTTTCGTATCCTTCAGTGCCTCAGGTCCACCCTGTTCTGTTCTATGCCGTGGCCATCCCTTAGATATCTGCCTCCTCAGAGCAGCATCTGTGGTGTGCCCATCCATGGGCCACATGCTCTGCTACATCTCTGAGGGACATAAATGACTGACTGGTGAGAGATCAGTGTTAGTACATAGACCCCATTCTCAGTTCAGACTTTCCAACACTGAGCCAGGTGAATTCTGTGGCATCGCACTGCTTCTTTTATGAACTGAATTGAGATGTATAAAGGAAACATGCTACCACACCCCTTTAGCTACCACTTCCTGCTGTATCATTCCTTTATATCCCTAGACTTAATTTCTATGAGTGACAAGGGAATATGTCTTATCTGTGAACACTTTAATTCACTTTAATGGTACATTTTAGGCAAAGTAAAGCCTAACCTCATCATTATTATCAGACCATCATCATCACAATCCCCATCACCCTCACTGCTCCTACCACCACCAGCAGTACCCTCACCATCACCATAATCTTCTACATCACCATTAGCATCAGCACCATGAAATAACCATCAATATTATCACCACACTGCCTGTCATCCTCCCCCTCATCACTGGCACACATAGCATCACCATCACCCTCACCATCCCAGCATCATTGCCACACTTTCACCACCACCACCATCATCACTACTGTGTCCACTTTGCTGAACCGAGTTCCTGAGAGTCAGTTTCACTCCAACTGTGTGGTTTGGTTCCACTTTCATGCCCATCACTAGACACTTCTGTGTGTCTTGGGAATCACTCTTAAGGGTCGATGGCTAGAGTGTGAATCGGAAATTCAACTATTCACATTCTACTCATTGAAAATATTAATAACAACTACTTGCATGTTTCTAGCAGCTATTTTTCAATAATCATGAATAGTACCCGAGTCTCCTAGACAATCCTCAGAGTCTGACACTGTCGTGGCTGTTTCATGGAGATGAAAACTGACATTTAAATGGATTATATGAACTCCCAAGGAGATTGCCTCCTGGCCAGACCTATGAGCCAGAGACCTTCTTACTCCCCTTTCCCTTCCCAGACCTCCAAAGTCTTGCCCATCATCACATACAGTCACCTACCCACTGCCTCCCATCCCTGAAGAGTGGCCTATGCCACTGAACCAGCCTCTTTGCTGTGCAGCTGTCTATTATTCTGGCCGTCTCAGCTCACCTGTGACATCTCTGTCCGAAACTTCAGAGATCCCTCCTCTCTGCCTTGTTCTCACTGGTCCTCATGGGATTGTGACTCCTCACTGGGACATAAGGCATCTGCACTGCAGGACTAAGCCTGGACTCTCTTAGGCCCTCATGGATCCTCAAGCCTTAAGATCCTTGAATGACAGAGACCCAACTTCACAGTTTTCTACCACACCAGCCATGTGGCCAGATAGCCCCCAAAGGATGATTTCAGGGGCACATGGTGATCAGTAACTGTGATGCTGGGGTTATCACCTTCGGTCCCTGGAATACGCAGAAAGGAACAGGCGTATCTAAGAACACAATGAATTGCTAACCAGCCTTATTTCATTGGGCCAGAAATAAATTACCAGGAATCATGGAAATATGTCAGCAGAGACAGCATGTTTCTGAAAAGGTACCTGAGCTAGAACACTTTCTAAATGAACTCAGGAGGGCCTCCTTTTTAAAAACTGTGGCTGCAGCTACTTTGAGAAGAAAGGAAGCACCTAGTGAGTTCCACAGGATTTTCATGTTTTAAAATAGAGATTTTTAAATGAAATGAAAAAACATATCTGATATTAGAATAGCACAGACATAGAACAAAACCTTTTGAGTGTTATGCCCCACAGATGATTGTGGGAACCATTTCCTTTATGGTGTCTTCTGTCTAGTGTCCCCCAGCTTTGCCATCATAAACAAAACTTGCCCAACTTCAATTTCCCATTTTCACTGACTCACACTGCAGATTTCTGGTAGAGCCCTCTGGAAAGTGCCCTGGAGTCTCGGCCATGCTCCAGACAGGCTCATAAACACTTCTATGGAATCATCCTTTTAAGCCCTCCAAGACTCTCAGCTTCTCAAATTATATGCAGTGGCCTCCAGGGTCTTCAAAACTACACACCCTCCAAGGTACCAGATCCTCACAATCACCCCTGCTCTGAGGCAGGGACAACAGAGCCTGTTTTCTCTACAGAAAGGACAGGTTCGGTTCAGGCTCAGGTCCCTCCATCCCCTCTGCCAACTCTACCAACCCAGTTCCCAGGTCACATACTGGCTGAGAAGAATGGGAACTGCACCCTGCCCATGCTTTCTGCACACACTTGAGCGTGAGCACACAATCAGCCCCTGCAGTACCAGAGCCTCCTGCTCTATTTCCTTGGTTCAGACGATGCTGAATCCTTGTCCTCACTGGGAATCCTTAACGACTTGCTGGGCTTCCAGATGTCCCTTCTACATAGGCACAGGGAGCACATGCCAGGACAGTGACTAGCTCAGCCTGGTAAAAGTGGCAGCACACACTACAGGGGCTGGGGTGGCCTGGATGCTTGGGTCTCCTTAGCTTCTGACTGAAATACAATGCCCAGAGAAACTAGAGTCCAGCGATGCCATGTTGATTGACACAGGATAGGGGGAAAGTGCTACCCTGCCAGGTTCCACGTAGCTCTAAACTTGGCAGTCAGTGCCCAGGGCTGAACTTTGCTGGAGATATCTGGCTCCAGGTACTTTGCCCATGTGAGAATGGGTATTGGAGAGATATAGTCTACTTCCCAGTCACTGCTCTGTCCTGGTAAGGGTATGACTCCAGATACGTACAGTCTATGGAGGCCCACTTTGTCTACCTTGGGTGAGGGGTCCTTGGAACATAGTGAGCTTCCTGCAACAGCTACAGGTAAGCACCTGTGCTTAGTGGAGCTGAATAGCCATGGAACAGGATTTGCTCCATTGTGCTTTCCTGGCAGACACTGCCCCTCCCTCTCCCATCCAGTGACACACAGGATGGATTATAAAGTGTCCCAGCTGGTAGCAAGTTCACTTCATCTTTCTTCCAGCATGCTTTTTATTCAGTTCACATAGGAATCTAATTAGCATATCATTGTGACTGATTGAATATGCCTCATGTAAATTTACACGTCAAAATACACACTGTACTTAAACAAGCAGGCCTGGTTGGTGCATCTGTAACGGTTCTGCAGGGCTCTCCCAGCACCAGCACAAAAGCCTGGGTGGGAATAGATGGCTACCTGATCGCACTGGGCATGGGAGGCAGGGGCTCATGCTTGAGGGACGGTGAATATAGACATTTGTCTCTCTTTGTCTCAGGCGAGAAGCCATTGACAAGGGAGGCCATCTGCGCAGGAGGCTGCCACGTCCAATTAGCTCATCAGGTGACAGAAATTTGGCCTCTGTTCTAGAAAGTCCCTGTGCACCCAAGTTGAGACTGTTTCAAAGCGATTGCATTATCTTAGACAGCAGGATTAAATTAATATGGCAAAGACTGCTGCTGGAGGAAGTTTTTTCAAAATGTGTGTTAATGTTTATCATGCATGGCAGTATCAGGAATTGTCTTCTTTGACACACTATTCAATTGTTCATCCATTCTAACTCTCTTCAGAAAAGAGCAAAAGACCCACCTATGAAGATTGGATTGGGAAAGTAAAAGAAAAATAGAAAGCTGTAATTGGATTTTTAGAAAGCAGCGACTATGGCTCCTTCGTTGGAAAGGAACAACTATACCCCAGCACTGGCTCCCTGGGGAAGCAGAGCTTCCTGCTCCATCACCTCTCTGCCCTTGCTTGTGCTCACTTCCTACAGCACCGTGGCAAGTGGTGCTGCTTCACCACCTTCTGAGCTTCCTGCTTTCCTGGGGGAGTTCATGATGGGCTTGGCCATTTCCATCAACGATGGATCACAGAGGGCTGTGTACATTTCTGCTTAAAGAGACTTAGATCTGCATCTCAGCACTATCTTCCTTGGGACAGCTAAAAACTCCACCCTACCTAGATCCCCGTCAATCCCTCCAGTTCCTAGAAACTAGCCTACAGGCTACTGTCTACACAGGCAACTCTGTGGAGGGGCTATCTTCTCTATCTCTAGTGGTATCAGTATGAGTAGGTTACTTAAACTAAACTGTGATGGTTTTGAGGTTAGGGAGTCCTGCAGGTACCCATAAAGGGCATTCAAGGGCAAGCCTTGCACTTATAGGAAATCTTCCAACTAGAGTCAACAGGCAACAAGAAGCTGACAGGATATGAAGAGGCCCTGCAGGTATGTCCAGGTGTGGTGGTGTGGCTGAGGCTCCTATAACCTCTAAATAGAGAGTAGAAAGGAGGGAATCAATACATTTGATAGATAGAAAAAACATTTAAGACCAACCTAAACATCTCATATCAAATGTAGGCCATCCTGAAGAGGGACAGATATTATGCAAAATGAAAAGGCAGCTTTTCCTAGCATGTTTTATTGAAACACACTAAAGGGATTAAACTTGTTAAATGTGGTAAAAGGAAAGCATTTAAACATAATAGGCATGTTCCAGAGAGAGGCATACAAATGTGATTCTTTTCATTTAAATAATGTTTAAATCCACTGTGGCAGGTTTAGGGAAGTCCTGTAGTTAGTGGGTTCCTACGAAGAGGCAAACACATTTGGGTGGAAACTAGCACTCACTCTCCAGGCAAATGTGCAGACTGGCACAGCACATGGTGTGACAAGACAGCCGCTCATCCTCCTCTGAGATCATTGCTGCCCTTGGACCCACCCCAAGGTCAAGAAGAAGATCAGCAAGTCCAGTAGAGGCTGACAATGTGCCGCTGGAAGAACATCTTCCCACACAGGCTGCCTACTCTGCCTCCGCCTGTGATGGCACACAGGCGGTCTGGGAGCCCCGGAGCTGCCATTCTTGCCTTTTCTTCATCTTTGATCCCCAATTCCAGCCCCCCACCTCCTAGATACCTTCTGATTGACCATAGGCTGCCCAAGGTGAAATCATGGTCTCCCTGGTTTAGTACCTCTTTGCTCTTCCCTGTCACTCTCTGCTACAGTCAGAGCAATGCTCAAAGAGTCCAGCTGGATGGCACTCACCCTCCGACTCCCCCACCTCTGGGGTCTAGTTGCTGCTGGTTCAGTTGTCTTACTATCTCAGACTTAGGTGGCTGTCCTCATGTGAAGGCCTAGCAACTGGAGAAATAATGTTTCTTTTGTTCATGTTCAAGAGAGTTGAATGCTGAGGCTGGGCTGGGGACACTTGGTCTAAGAGGGACTCTCATGCATAAGACAGCAATGGGAGGCCACGCCTCTGACCCACTCTCCACAGAGTGGACACGGCTGCTGGAGAGGACTTCTCAAGGGCTCCCTTTCTGGTCCTCCAGTTTCAGTGGGATTATTCCTTGGTGAAGTCCAACCACTCTGCTATTAACTTGACCTGTTCTTCCCCAGTTCACCACCCGTAAGAAGACAGCTCCCCACTGGCAGCTTCCTTTGAAGCCTTTTGGTTCTTACAGAGTCACCACAGCTATAAATGTTGTTCAAAGCCCTAAGGAGATACTAGCAATTTCCCAGGTGCAAAGGCAGGGTTGTGAGGGCCATGCTCAGTGTGCAGCTGCATGCCTGCTCCCCTGCAAGAACACTGTCTTATGTTTATGAAGTGTCCTCAGAGGTGTTAAACTCGGAAGCAAAAAATAACCAAATGCAGGTGAGTGCTGTGGCCTGACATTGCCTCCCTCAGTGGCACAGTGAGCTGAGCCATGGGGCTCTCCTTTCCTTACTGTTTTCCAAAACCCCTCATCTAGGGTCTGTGGTGCTACCACAGGTCACTCTTTGCAATTTTCACCTATGACAGGTTAAAGAGATGTCCCTGGATCAACCTTCCTCTTTCTCCATGACTCTTTGCCCTTGTCCTCTGATTCTAATTCTGTGTTACAGAATACAATGGTAATGTTCACACTTTCATTGGATCTACAGGTGTGTTCTGTCCAAAGCCCCAGATATTGCCCATTACTGTCCTGATGCATTCACCATGCTTCACGGGAGACATGATCTGAGATTCACACCAGCTTCACCTGCAGCAAACCCCAGGACCCTGAGCCCCTCTAAGAAGGCTTCTGGAGGGACAGAAATCTATGTCCTTCCTCCAACATCACCATGGATCTGAGACATAAAACACTCGGGAAGATCACAGGACAAGAGCCTCCCAACTTCACAACAGCAAGTTCCAGATCCATCCCTGGTCGGTATGAGAGAAACAAAGCCAGTCTCTAATCACCACCTTGAAGCAAGTACTGCTAACAGGTGTCTGTCAAGCCACCAGCAACTGAGTGAGAAGGTAGGGCTCCACAGACAACTGAGAGAGACCATTGTTCTATAAGGTAAACCTGTGACAAGTGTTGCCTTTCTAAGACCACAGCAGAGTCCCCAGTGTGAGAGATCATTGGTTCCTGGGGACACTAACACTGAGAATTCCTGTCCTCAAGGCCTTCATAAATCTATCTAAAATGCTGTTCAACACAGTTACTTCCTCTGCCTTACAGCAGTGTCCAATTCACACATATACACCTCTACAGTGCCAAAAAAGATCATTCCTCCAAGGATACTGTTGAACTAAATTCATGCTGAGACTACCCTACCATCCAGGAACAGAAGCCAACCCCCCCATATATCTATCTTATTTCTATCATTAGATTGTAAATTCCAAGTGCCCAAGAATTTCCTTACTAATTCCATGAAAATTAATACTTTATGAAGATTTGTTAGTAAGGGTTAGAAAAAACCAATAACCTGACATGGTAGGAGCAGGTACCTCTGTGGCCAGGAGAGCCGGGGACACATACCTGCTTCCTTGGCAACTTGTGCAGTGCCTGTCACTAGCTATATATCAGGCCAGTGCTACAGGATAGATGAGGGATTCAAGAGAATTAATTTTGCCAGATGGGGTGACGAGGAATAGGATGGCAGGCCAGAGCTTTGTAAAGAAAGGAGGACGAAGTGGAGGGACAGAGCTTAGATGGCCACATTCTTATTCCAGAGCCCATGCTGCTTTCAGCTCCCATAATCCTCCCATCACTTCAATGTGACAGGCCTCTTATTCACCTCACAGGGCTGTGCTGGCTCTGCTGCTGTGTGACTCCATTCACCTGCTGCCTGTCGCTGGATAGCAAGGGAGGAGGCACATGCCATCATCGTTCACAGAGCAAACGCTGTTCACTGTCACATCAGGTCAGATGCTGGGCATGTGGGTCCTCACAGGGCCTCCTCTATGACTCTGTCTTTACAGGGAATGTCTCTCTTCTTGTAAGAATAAAGGTCATGTTGGGGCAGGACCCACCTCTTTGATCTTAAGCTAACTGGATGGTACTGGACCAGACTTGATTTCTACATGAAGTCCACAATCCTAGGTCAGGGATGAGAACCTTGACATAGCTTGTTATGGACACACTTCACCCACAGGCAACACTGGCTGCTATCGTAGGACATCTTCTCCATATTCCATGTTACAGTGGATATTTTTGTTTGTTTACAAGAACTGATAGCATTTTTCAAAGCAAAGAACAGAAATAAAGAGACTGAATCAACCTTGTTAAGGAAAGGCTGACATGGAGGGAAGGCAGGCCTTTAGAAGTGCTTTGCTTGAATAACGTGTTTCATGTACTGCCATTTTACTGAGCAGGACTGCATGAAGGCTCGACTCACAGCTCAGTGTTTATAACCTGCTCTTCTTTCTGAACACTCTATCAATCTGGCATTTCCCTAAATCAAAGCGACCTTCCACAATGCAGAATAAATCACAGCGGCTTCATCATGCTGACTAGAGAGCATTTTTCCTGCTTCAGGACAGGATGACAGCTTCCCTGTCACTCATACTTCCCCTTGGTACTGAGTGGCTGAGCCAGGTAGGCAGAGGTGGTCACAATTGCCCACGGCATCACATCACAAATTAGAGGGAGGAAGTCGACCAAGGCACTCCACTCAGAGAATGTGCTGTCTGCCTCTGTAATTACCGATGTGCTCAGCTGACCTAAGGGCCAGTTAAGCGCAAAAGAAAACTGGCATGGATGCAAGAATAAAGCCAAGGTCAGAGCCCCCACAAAGTTTGCAATGCCTGTCTCAGATTCTCACTATCTACCAGGTAGGAGCTCCTTTGTGCCTCCAAGGGTACCTCACAGGACCCTGGGTAGTGAGACCCTAGAAGGAACTGATAACAACCTATACTGAGTTTGATGACATTCAGAACAGAAGAGCAACTGCCCTGACTCAGGGCTGCGGTGTGAACTGAGGGGCCCAGTGATGTCTAGAATGGCATCTGTTTTCTGCAAATCCAGAGGAAGCCCAGAGACAGAAGTGGTCAGTAAGAGCTGGCATCTGGCCCACATGCTACTGAGGTCACATTTGTATGTTAGAGTATGCAGAGGGCAAATGATCCTTATGCACAGGGACAAGCACTGGAGAAGTCGGGAAAGTTAAACATGCAGCTTATCTCTCTAAAGGAAGAAGATATTTGACTATTCTCCCGGAATGCTGGGCAAAGGGTACTTTAAGACCTGGTAACCTTTGCTACCTGTTGAGTTAGGCCCTGCATATATCCCCCTGAAGAGTATATTTGTTCATCTCAGACTTTCCTCCCCTCAAACGGGGCATTGCTTCTAGGCTATGAGTGATGTCACTGTGCTTCATAGCAGCCTAAGTAACTTCTGTGTTATCTTAGGGCCAGGCCAGTCCTGCACCCCACAGGTGCTGTCTACTTCAGTCAAGCGCCCTAGACCCTTATCTTAAGCATTGTTTCTAAGTCAACAGAACCCATCTTTATAGAAGAAGCCATATGTTCTTTGTAAAGAGCTTCAATGTAAACATGATTTAGGTTTTGCTTTATTCATGGAACTGAGTTAATTATCAGAACACTTTTTTCCTAAGTTGAGCTGAACTAAGTTGTCTCTTTATGAACAGTTTCCCTGCCATCCAGAAAACCTACCAGAACCCCCAAAAGAAGTCAACACTATAGAAACACCTGACTTCTGAGGGGTCATACGTGAGGGCCTGGAGCCAAGTCTTGGTGAAAGTTTGTTAACCTGTCACTACATCATAATATAAGGGCTTATAAACCTATCAGAGCATGAGCCAGTCGACCATGGAGTGTTTCCATGCGGAAGTGACCAACTCCATTTTCCTTGACAAGCAGAAATGGCAGTTAATGACTGAATGTGAAAATGTTACAATCTGAGATGACAGATGTGCCCCGGTAAAAAGAAGTGCATATCCCACACTGAGGCACACTCAAAGAAGGCAGAGCCAAGCGTGAACAGTCATTGTTCCCAGGCTGAGAGCTATGCAGAGCATTTGAGATCTGCTCAGATGTAGAAATCATGATGGAGCCCCAAAGTCAACCAGACAAATATGGCAGCAGAGTGGTAGCTAGGAACACCAAACCCTTGGCTAGCAGAGATCCTCTGTTAACTTTTCACCAGGGAGGGCCACTACTCTGCATAGCAGACTGCCACAGCTTGAGTCCCCACCATCCTATGTCCATTAGGGAGCAGTCTGTGATGGGACATGGTGGCAGGAGCCTGTGGACACTGGCCAAGTCTCTGAGTGAGTTCAAACCAGGCCCCATCTCTCATTCTCTGCTTGCAGATCAGGTTGTATGTCTCAGCTACTTCTGTGCCACACCTGCCTATACCATGCTTCCTGCCATGATGGTGAGACTGTAAGCAAGCCCTGATCAAATGTGTTCTTTCACAAGAGTTGCCTTGGTCATGATGTCTCTTTACAGCAATAGAACAGTGATCAAGGGTCAGTGTATCATTAGGGAAAGGCTGTAGCCTATGCAAGGGTCAAAGAGCAGCTCTACTCACTACTGAAAATGGATTCAGTGGTCCTCCCAGGAACTTATGTGCCATGATGCACACACTCAAAAAAGGGTCAAAGTTGAAAAAAGAAAGGGAAATAGGAAAAAAAAGACTATAGACATTCACTACCATATACCCCCACGTGACAGGCTGTGCAAATAATCACAAGCTTGTGTGTGAGCCTCCTGGCAGTCAAGGCTTCCTCCTCATCATAATGCTATCTGTGGCCACCAAGGGCCAGGACTTCTAAGGAACTTTTGGCTGGCAACTGGGAAGAACACATCCATGGATGCCCACTAGCTTCCTCTTGGGGTTTCTGTGTCTTCCCTTTATGAAAGCCAAGGAATTGATATCAAAGCATCTCCCTAGCAAGTCCTCAGAACCAGAGCAAAGTCTGGGTCAGATCCAGAATGAGAACAATAGACACAGACTTAAACAGGGGTCATTGAGCTCTGACACAGGAAAGGTGAGAGGCCGGGAGTACCCCAGGTGAACACATCTGAAGGGGCTCTGAAAGAGTGGGGCCTGGAGTTCAGAGGGGTTTATAAGAAACTCATAGTCAGATCAAGCTGCCTGCCCATCAGGGATTTGTTTTCATAGAAAGTGGATGGAAAGTCAAACCACTAATATTGGGCTTAGAACTGTTTTACCCATTCAGACTCAGGATAATAAAGTCAAACATCCATGAGGACCTTCAACAAATAATGTAGTCTCGATTTAATTACAGATAAAAGAAATCTGACTTCTATTAAAATAAGAGCAATTGCATATAAAAAATGGAAATTACCTCATGAATGGAAATGCCATTGTCCCAGTGTACATTGTCTTAGAATAAGAAAGCTATGAGGCCTTGGCTCTTGAAAAGCTTTCCTTAAGACAAGGCTGAAGGAGCTCTAATGGAAGGAGTTCCAGGGAACTCTCCTGCTACAGATTTCTAACCTCAGTAGATGCAGACTTTTCTCCTTTTGCCTCAGCTTACTCACAGGTCTCATGCCTCTTCTACCATAAGGGCAGTAGGTCACCACCATCCTGGATGGTTATATGTGATGCTCTCTTCCTATCAAGTGTTTGTGAGTAGAGAGGTCTTGGACTCAGTGACACAGATGATTGAGCATGAGACTTAATTCCAGAGTAGATGTCATAGCCTGCATCTAGCAACACTACATTTTCAACAGGAGGTGTCATCAACAGTTGGTGCTGCCTACACCTGGCCTACTAAGCCCTCCTCCATGCAGAACAGTAGGAGGCTACCAGCAGAAGGTACAGTCTGCGTGTGGCCCATGTACCCCAAGTAGCCAAATGAGGTCAGTGAGTTGCCGGGGTCATCAGATCCCATTGATTCAAGCCCTCCTCACACAGCCCACCTTTTTGGATCTGAGGTCAAAGAAGACAGAGTTTGGTCTGTCCCAGTGGAGATGCAGGCTGAGAGCAGGAGAATAGCACCACATCTGAGATCCTCAGGTTGCCTGTGGCTTTTCCATGGCAAAGCTCATAAGCCATGCTTCTTGGCCTGGAGATACTCCCCAAGATCTCAGTAAGTGTTCCCCCTTTTAGTGTGGAGACTCTATAAGTGTTAGATTGTCACCAACACTCAAGAGGGCATCATGAGGCATCAGTGCATTGAAGAAATTCCAAATTAAAATGTTGGGCAGACATGATAGGTCAGTCTCCTACACAGTAGTATTGGCACCTAACTCTCAGAGACAAGCTTCAGGTCACTCTGACGTTTGCCAGCTGGATGCCACCCGCACATACCCACACAGAGATCCGTTACCCCAGGGGAGCCATCAGTGCATGCAGCATCACAGTGAATTATGAATCTGCACTATGAAATGTGACCCAAAAAGGCACTGATACTGGAATTTCAGTGTGTGGCTGTGGGCTTTGCACAGAAAGGCATGGGATGGTCACTGAAGCTGCCAGAAGTAAAAACACTAGCATATTTTCAAGCATGTTTTATCACATCAGTAAATCTTTCAGATATTATTGAATTATATCACAGTGAGGGGACACTGTTTCCCTGACAGCCTAGAATCTCAGCAGCCTACATTTGTTGAAGGTCTGACATCACAATCAAAGGTGGTGTGTGATGTGGGGTTAGGATGAAGCTCCAGTTCCACATATACGACACAAATGCTTTCCAATCAAGACTCCTTTCAGGGCATCTCATAAGGAACAGGGGTCACAATGAGCCCCCCCAACAATGCCCCACAAGTTTTTCTCTCATATCTCAGATCTCATAGTTGCATATATTAAGTGTCAAGAAGCAAAACACCCAGAGAGTGGGGGATGTCCTTCTACTTTCCATCACTACAATGGAATACACAAGGTGAATTCTTTATAAACAACAGAGGTTTGCTTTGGATCAGAGTTCTGGTCCACCTCTGGCAATGGCTTACTTGTAACAGAGCCCAAGGCAGCTCATGACACTGAGTGGTACAAGAAAGGCATGCCTTCTTGTCTCTCTCCCTCCAAAATCCAAGAGGATTTGATCCTGGGGCTCTGTCCTTGTGGCCTTGTATTAGTCAGGATTCTCCAGGATAAGAGAATTTATAGAATGAATATATTTATAAATATTTATTGGAATGACTTATAAGCTGTGATCCAGCTAATCCAACAACAGTTGCCTATGAGCAGAAGACCTAAGAATCTAGTAATTGTTCATTCCTTGAGACTGGATGTCTCAGTTGGTCTTCAGTAAATGCCAGAATCCTGAAGTAGGCTCTAATACCAGTGAAGGACTGAACTTGCTAGTGAGGGTAAGAGCAAGCAGGCAAAGAGAGATCTTCATTTCTCCACATCCTTACATAGGCTTCCAGAAGTAGATGTGGTCCTGATCAGGGGTGTATCTTCCCACTTCAAACAATACAGATTGAAGGTGAGTCTTCCTACCTCAAAGATCCAGATTAGAAATGGAGCATCCTACTTCAAATTAAATAAAATTTCCTCCCAGGTATGCCCAGCAATTTTTGGGTTTTAGTCAATTCCAGATGTAGTCAAGTAGACAACCAAGGTCAGCCACCACAGCCTTATCTAATGCAACCACTTCCTAAAGACACCTTCATCATCTTACTATTTTTTAACAGGAAGGCCCCTCCCTAATCTGCCTCTTTCGCACTCCTAGTAGGTTCCATATTTGCTGAGTTCCATGTTGCTCTGAGAGCTTTTCCAGATGAGATGAGTGGCCAGAAAGTTAACATTCTGGGCTTTGTGGCCCCTGCAGCCTATTAAATCTCTAAGTTCTGCCTCAGCCATGATCACAGCCCATGATAAAGACACACACCAAGAGTACTGAGCTCACGACCTAAAGCAGCCGCTGCTGAGAGAGATAGAGGGCCATAGTTTGCTGTTCAGGTTGCTGGACAGATCAGTGTGAAGAGAAGGGCCAGAAACCATAAGAGGCTGAGAGGAGGGAAGGGAGGCTCTCATAAATGCATACCAGAATTTCTATGAAGTCAGACGTACTGGAAAGTGAAGAAAGCAGCAGCAGGCAGAGAGAAGAGCAGGCCTTTGGGACTGGGGAACCCCAGCGAGGGTGGATGCAAGCATTCTATGACTGTATCCATGAAGGGCTGGCTGAGTGTCCTCTGGTAAGGGCAGTCTTGGCCGAACCCTGCGGCCAGCTCCAGAAGTCCAGACTTTACTTTCACGGCTTCCACATACAGGGCCAGGAGACTCCCACGGGTTGGGCTCTACGTCCCCAGCGGGGCCTTATTCTGTAGGTACAAGGACAGCCAGCCCTCATATATATTTGCCACTAGTTCTCAAACTAGAAAGGAACTAGAAACCTCTGCAAGAGAGGCATTACCTTCCAAATGACAAGGGAACAGTGAACCCCAAAGGTAGGTGAGTAAACTCCAATGTCAAAGCTAGACATCGAGGGCATCATCGATCAACCCAAGACAAACACCTCTCTCATTCTAGGAGAAACACAGCAGACTTCTGGAAACAGGTGGCAACCTGAGCTAACCACGAGGAGCAGTGGTAGGTATCAAGAGCTGTGAAGATGGGGACCGCTTGTCCGTTCATACTGCTTTGTGTTCTGGTAACGAGCCATGCAATTGCTTTTGCTAAAGATTTAAAACCAAAAACTCGTTTCCTTTGCAAGTGTAATGAGACGAGGTGTTGATAAGGTGCAAACTGTCTTCAGATCTAGGAGGAGGGACTGTCCATCCACCTTTAATCAGTCAGTGTGCAGCGCAGATTAGCGCTGTTCCTTGCTGCTGCTCATGGACAAGATGATAATTCTGTCTGCTGACACTGTCTCTGTGCTATCTTCACACACCACACTTTGTGTAATGCAAGTTCTAATGTCAACAGGCTTGGTGTGTGGAGAAAGCCCAGGGAAACACCTCATTCAGTGTGCCACGCAATGGGCCCACTCCCCAGTAGTGAGTACATACTGCCATTCTCCTAATTCCAGGGGGGTACTGTGGGCCCCCTCCTGTGGAGGATGGACACTGATGGCTGCTCTCTCTGTGATTAATTGCATTCTCTGACTCCAGATGTCCTGCGGAATGTCAGGCAAGCAGTCAGGCCAGCAATAACAACCAACAGTCCCACCCAAGTCCTTTAGAATTTAAATTGTGCTCTGAAGCCAGCTTCTTCCCAAGTCACTCGGCACTAAAGCAGCCTGTGAGGTGCACTCTTTAGTCTCTTTTGAAAGAGAGGACACCTGCAAGCTTCAAAGGGCAAATGAGTGGCCAAAATGCAGGCCTTGGATGGAGGTTCCCAATCCTGTCTCCTCCTTAACTTCACCCTATCAGCCTTAAAGGCTTTGAAGACTCAGTGAGGACACCAAAGAGGACTGGGAAAAATGAGGCCAGCTTTCCCCAGTTCCTGGTCCAGGAGACACATCTAGTTGCCACGGAGATCGGCATCTGCAGAACTCCCTAAAGGAAGCTTCTGACAGACACTTCTTCCCTCTACTCAAAGACAGCCTGCTACACTGACCAGAGGGAGGCTACCAAAAGGACCCCAGCTGAGAAGGTCGATGAGAAGGGGTCTCTGACTGAGGGACTTCAGGAAAGTGGCCCAGGCTGTGGGGAGGTGCTACAAGAATGGGAGAAAGAATGAGGGAAGCTGCAGAAAGTGCTGAGGGTGGCTTTAGTAAAGGGACACAGGGAAATTCTAAGATTGGAAGTAGGGAAGGTTTGTCGTTAATAAATCCAACAATTATCCACATGGAGGCTGGGTAGCTCCCAGACATGGATAGAACTGGCCCTCGTGCCGCCCTTTCTTCCTATTGACCACTCTGCACCAGGGGCTGTGGTCCTGCAGTACTGCCTCCAGCTGTGGCCTGTACATGAAGACATGCTCTGAAGCCAGAGGTGTTCCAGCCTCTGTGTAACTCAGCCATCCATCTAAGAAAGTGTGTCCCCAGGGGCAGGCTTTGAGGTCTCAGAAGCTCCAGTCAGGTCTAATGGCTCACTCTCTGTTCCTGGCCAAAACTAGGATGAAGAGATAGTGCATGGCATCAGTGGGCTAAGGAGGCAAACTGAAGAATTGGGACATTGAGAACTAGACAGCCATGTCTCCAGAGCCAGTTTCCTCCTGTCTAGCCTGATATGG
>LOEQ01012729.1:0-21226 GCA_001685075.1 Bramus lutescens
TCTGAGATTCCAGGAGGCAGGATCACCATTTCAGACTGAGGTTGAGGTAAGAGCCATGGCTGGCTATTTTGCTTTTCGGAGTTTCTCTGAATAGCTATGGTGGTCCTGGAACTTGCTGTCCTCAAACTCAAAATCCTCCTGCCTCTGCTTCCTGTATGCTGGGAATAAAGGCACGTCCCACCATTGCCTAGCTTCTTCACCTTTCCCTTGCACCTGTTCATTCATTTTCAAGTTAAAATGGTTTAGTGGAAAAGCATAAACTTGAGTTAAAGTCTACTTGAACCTGCCCCATAATTTTTTGGTGTTTGGTTCCTTAATGTCTTCTGAAAACTGAGAATACTGAAACATGATGTATAGAAAGCTCAGCACTGCACACACCCTCCTCATGAAATGCACTTTTCCTTGAGAACCCACAGCCTCAAAGAGGTCTGTTCTGAGACCCAAACAGTTAAGTATAGCATTCTAATGAAAAGATAGGCCCCATGATGATGTAACATCTACTTCTACACCACTTTCTAGAGGACACACACCTTATTCTTGAATACACACTGACCTACTGTCAGGAAGCTATTACTTCAAAGCAATTTTAGAGGTGTAATGCAAAATTGAAGAGGTTGGTACTGCTTTATAATTATTCATAATCTAGTAGAGAAACAAAAAGTAGTAAATTATGTAAAATGTTAGGCAGCAGATACATGCCAGGATGGATTGAAGCTTCCTAAACCTGGCTACAGATTATTTGCCCAGCGAGATGGGGAAACGAATGGCCTTAATCTTGGGTGTATCTCAAGCTAAGGGATAGAAGGTTAACAAATACATAGTTGAAGGTATCTTCAGAAAAATAAAATGCCCAGTGTAGTTTGACCTTGTGTGAATGAGCATTCTAGGATAAGGCAGGTGGAGAGAGTTTAACAAACCCTTGTGTCAAATCCAGGAGTTAAGATTCCCTTCTATAAGCACCCAGCCGTAGCAGAGGTTTTAAGCAGAGTGCTAATTACCAGTGATTTAGAAATTATTATAGCATGAGCTTTTGATTGATCATATTACCTTCTCACAGCTGTTGTTTCCTTGTACTTAAGTTTGAGGATAATTTTAAGGGCTAAATTTGAGGGAAAAATGTTCAAAAAGATATTAATAGATCCAATTTGGCCTTTCTCATAACTTAAGTATCACCTTCAGTACATAGTTGGGTGAGTATTATACCTGGAATTGACATAGCTTGTTTGAAGAATTACAGATTCTTGGTGTTCCATAAGTATTTTAGAGAAATGAAGTATAATTTCAAAATGGTTACATAGATTTTAAATAGGGTCTTTGACAGGTATGAAGTAATTTGGGCAGCAGATTGGATCACTTTGTCTTTTTTCTTGGAGGGAGACTTGATTTATTAAGTTTATTTGCATCTGAAACTGTATTTGCCTAGGGAGTTGTCCTTGTGGTTCATGAGTTGGTTTTGCATGCCTTTTGGAAGATGATGATTCTGGTCACTGTAGAATGTTTGTAAGATGATATAGCTGACTGTAAACAGGCTAAATGAGTTGCTGACAATGTAAGCTACAAAGCTGCCTACACTTCACTAAGATGTGTTTATTAAATATTGAATGCAAGAATGTAATGGTGGTTTGAAGCTTCCAAAAATCTTTTACTTCAGTGATTTACTCCAGTACTTTCATCATCGAGGGAACAGAAGTTAGGCCAGATAATGTAACTTAGCCAAAATCATTCAGTACACTGCATCAGAAAGTGGACCTTGATGCTGCTGCAGGCCTTCTTTTCTGTTAGGGCAGGGGGGAGTGAAGCCAGTCCTCTTCCCATCCGGTCCGGGAGTTCCAGTTTGGGCTGTTGTTAGGGTACTTGGGCTGCCTTGGAGGGAATGATCCTGACACCACTCAGACTAGAGAATAAAAATGCCAAAGGAACCCATTGAGCAGAGAAAGGTTCTAGATGGCTTGTAAGACAGCTCAGCCAGTAAGAACACTTGCCACCAAGCCTAACAACCCGAGTTTGATTCCCCTCGACCCACATAGTGGGAAGAAACAACCAATTCCCTCAAACCATCCTCTGACCTCCACATAACGTTCCATAGTACAAACCACACGTGCGCGTGTGCTCAGACTCACACACAATTCTTCCACATGAGACACCCTAAAACTTACTCTGTAGACCAATCTGGCTTCAAACTCACAGAGATCTGTCTGCCTCTGCCTCCTGAGTGCTGGGATGAAAGGCTGCGCCATCACTGCCTGGCTCAGGAGAAAAGTTTTTATTACAGAAGTTGGAGTTAAAATTGGGAGGAACCACAGAACATAGTGGTTCTCTTGAGTCTGGTATAAACTGGTGAGAAAGAATAACCTAGCATGGGATTACAATTTCTTTAGGTCACCAGTGGCTCATTCAGGAAACCAGCGAATTTGAAGGATTGTTTGTGAGAGAAGGAACAGCTATTTAATACTAAAAGAAAGTTTTCTTAAGCGTCAAAGCAGAGAAATTAATGATACCTTACTAAGTATGGCCATAGTCAGATATGGTGGAGGTTTTAAATTATCTTTGTGTGAGAGTAGCTGGTTTTAATACAACCTATGAATCATATAGGTTCCTTGGTCAGGAATTAGGATTAAATCAGCACAAAACAAGTTGCACTGGTTAAGAAGCCAGGGCCATTCATGTGTGATGGGTGATACTGTTGGGATGGACAGTTTAGCACATTGCCTTAGAGGTAAACTGAGGAATCACCCCGAAAATGTAGTCATGCCTTAGCTGTTCACAACTTAAAATTTAAATTTTTGTTTTGTTTTGTTTTGTGGTTTCTCTGTAGCTTTGGAGCCTGTCCTGGAACTCAGTCTGTACATCAGGCTGGCCTCTAACTCAGAGATTGGCCTTCCTCTGCCTCCCGAGTGCTAGGATTAGAGGCGTGTGCCACCATTGCCCGGCTGAATTTTAAATTCTTTTACAGAGACTAGTTCAAAGATCAGTTATTTAGCTCAGTGTGGCTTTACCTTTTGCAAAGAAAAGTAACTATGTTTGATTTATAAAATTGTATTTATAAAAGCATGTGTGGTCTGTCTAGGGCCCTGATGTTGGATGTACAACAATTACCATCTTCTGCTAAGGCTTTTACATCTACAGGAGATAGGAAGAATAGCTGCACATAAATGCTTTTATGTCTTTAGACCTGGCATATGCATGTTTTTGAAATCAGTACTAAAAAGAATTAGGTGCTTTTCACGGGGATACCTTAATATAAGAGACCATTCTAGACTTTCATTTTCCTTAGGTCATGAAATTGCTCCTTAACACAGAAATACTGGGGTGGGGATGAGGGATGGTTATTCTGTAGCAAGTCTTTGAATTTAAGAAAATAAATTGTCACTGTGGAGGGTTTTGGTGGGGAAGAGCTGGTGGGTCGCTTATAAGGTTAACTGTCATTTAAGGACATCATTGAGCCATACATACAACATTTAGAACACAGCAGTTATTTTCAAATAACACAATGCTTTTAGAAAGCTGAGTCAATTTTCATGGTTAATAATTGAATACTATGCTAATTAGTCTTAATTCCTTTTGGCTTGTGTAACACAGCACATCACTGTCTGCCCACACACTGTTGTGCCTGTGCTAGGATGAATGGGCCATCGTTTATTCTCTGTATATATGAATTTCATCCTGTCCATAATGAAACTTGTGGTCTGTGCTGAAGAATTAGAGCATATTTGCTGATGTGTGAGTGCCTGTGGTCACAAGTGTTTAGACATCTTACCTGTTGACTGCAGCTTGTGAGTCGTGCAGCAAGCTGACCTTGTCAAGAGTCCTGCATCCTGGAGAAGCCAAAGAGCTACAGTAGGGAGCTGGAGGCTATGTTTGTTAGGTGCTCTACCAATAGCCAGGCCTTCACAGGTGGTTTGAGATGCAAGAGCTCCCCTTTCTTTGTCTCTGCCCCCCCCCCAACACACACAGGGTTTCTCTGTATAACAGTCCTGACTGTTGTGGGACTTGCTTGGTAGACCAGGCTGGCCTTGAACTTACAGAAATTCACCTGCTTCTGCCTCCCAATTGCTGGGATTAAAGGCATGCACCACCATCGTCCAGTTTATTTGTCCAACTTACCTGGCATTGAAGTATAAAGTGTAGCCTGGCAGAGGAGGAGGGGGGAGACTTAAAGCCATAAGGAAAGAAGACAAAGTTTGAATAATTCCTTCCATCCCAATCTTTCCCAGTTTATTTTAAAGGACTCTGGGGTTTTACACTTGTTACTTGTTAAAAATGATAGAGCCTTCTAAGGACATTTCAGGAAGTTTTTTTTTTTTCCTTACAGTCTTTTTTGCATTGAGGATTGTAAAAGAATGTTTATCTTTTTTTTCTTTTTGCTTTAGTGACTTTAGGACAATTTAACAGTCAAACTCTGGGGGAAAAAATAAAGTGTAGCCTGATAAAAAGACACTACAAAACTTTACTGAGGCTCTAGCATTTGGCCCCTGGACACCTTTTTGGTTCTGTCTCTATATGAAGTGCTCTGCAGGTGCCTTCTCTTTATCTTGGGTTCATTTTGTTTGCAGCGGGCTTAATTGAAAGGACCCTCAAATCATAATACTTTTCTGTATGTATTAAGGCCTCATGTAGCTCAGGCTAGCCTCAAATTTCTCAAGTTTAACAGCATTGCTAAGGATCAAACTCAGGACTTTTTAGCATGCAAGGAAAACACACTACACCCAAGCACCGAAATTCCTTTTGACATCCAAGTTTAGGTTAAACTATATGACAGCTTGTTACAAGCCTGATTTACAGTGCTTGGTAATCTTGTAAACAGCTGGTTCTCCTTCCTTTGGTGCCTGTGAAATCTTTGTCTTTGTATTTGCAGCTATTTTCCTCTTTGAAGGAACATGTTAGGTGGGGCTGCTTCATTGTTAAAACCCATGGCAGCTTTTCACGTAAAGGTGAAACTCTGTGGGTGTTTGGAGGCAAGGGCTTAGGCTCAGTAGTCATCTAGAGCAACCTGTGGGTTGAGACCCTTTTGAGGTTGAATGACCCTTTCACAGGGGTAGTATATCAAGTTTTTACACTACAGTTCATAACAGTAGCAAAATTACAGTAATGAAGTAGTAATGAAAATAATCTTATGGTTGGGGGTCAACACAATATGAACTTCATTAAAGGGTCAAATTAGGAAGTTTGAGAACCCCATATATAAATCTTACAACTTAATAACTTCACTTAGAGAACTGTACTTTGAGCTAACTGGTTTCCTGATCAACGCCTTTGTTGCTGGAGGCTGATAGAGTTGACATTTGTCAGGATTGTGTCTTTACTGGAATTGTAAGCATCTGTCCCCTACATTATGGTTTTTTTTTTTTCAAGGGGTACTCTATTAACCTTGTTTGCTCAACAGTCCTGTTTGAGGAATAGCTGAACTATGTGAGGAGGCCTTGCTGTGTAGGACTGAGTGTGTTCCAGGTCCTTTACTTGGGGCTTTTGCTCTCGTGTAGTAGGCTGTGTTCTAGCAGCCCAGTTGCTTCACTTTGCTAAGAACCCATTTGAATATTCCCATTGGGGTTTAGAACATTGATTACTCTTGAATGTCTAGCGGGGGAAAATTTATATTAGTATTATAGGAGTCCTGTCTCACCCAACCATCTCTACCTATATCCCCTTGCTGGATGGGCCACTTGCCTTGTAGTAGCTTGGGGACCTCACTTATGAGATCTGTTATGTGACTGTAGAGGAGGGGTTGTTGTATATAGAAACATTGGCTAGCATTCCTTCCCCCCAGTTTTGGGTCTGTGAATAGTCCTGCATTGTGAGAATGTTGGTCCTCCTTAGAAGCTACACAAAACAGTAATGAGAGAGCCTGTGTCAACTGGAGATTGGTGCAGACATAACTGTTATGACATAGTCAATGTATCACTTGTCTGAGGTTTTTTTCACAGTGACTTCATTCCCTTGGGAGTTTGTGTGAACCACAGTTACCTTTTATTGCCCAGTTTATGTTGTCTGTGCCAATCACAGCTGCAGGGGAGTAGGCCTATTTGGAATAATTAGATTGAGGAGTGGATGTCACACTTCTAATTTCATTCTCTTTTCAAGGGATTACCAGTGTCCCTTTAATAAAACGAGATTAGCCTTCTGCAGCAGAAGAATTTGAAAGCTGTCAATATAATCATGACAGCTCAAAAGACGTGTCTTTAGCACTCCTGTAACTTGTTGGATGATTGCACAGGGCTGTGTGCATATGTACCAAAAGGGCATGTGATGTCTCCTTTGGAAGACTATGCATACAACATGGAAAACAGTGTGGAATAATGGACAGTTGAATTGTTAAGAAAATATTCACAGCCAGACACTAATGCTGTATCTTGTGTTGAATGTTGCAGGAAACCTCGCATCAATTCTCAGCTGGTGGCACAGCAAGTGGCACAGCAGTATGCCACTCCACCTCCCCCTAAGAAGGAGAAGAAGGAGAAAGTGGAGAAACCTGACAAAGAGAAACCTGAGAAAGACAAGGACATTAGCCCCAGTGTCACCAAGAAAAACACCAACAAGAAAACAAAGTAAGTATCTGGGTACTAATTACTACTTATTAATTTGCACTTGGGTCAGATTTTAAATGATGACTTATTTTTTTTCCTGGGTCTTTGCTTTACCCTTAGACCAAAGTCTGATATTCTGAAAGATCCTCCTAGTGAAGCTAACAGTATACAGTCGGCTAACGCTACAACAAAGACCAGCGAAACAAATCACACCTCAAGGTACTGTGAAACTAGAGTGGAATACTAAGTTGTTGATTTAATCACTATCAAAACCCCAAGATTCCTGTATACTTAGAGATTTTAGGCCTAGAGAGGTGGAATGAGGAACTAAGATAAGGTTCCTGACCTTTTAGATCATCTTGGCCAGAACAAAAAGAACAGAAGTGGTTTGACATCTATGATCAAAAGTTCTGCTAGCTGATGGTCATTTCTCCTATTGCTAAATGTGGTCAGCATGCCTACAGTAAATGGGCACAAGCTTGTGGGAAGGATTGTGTTGATGTTGTCACTCCCTAAATGTCTCCTTGACGTGTTTCAGACCCCGGCTGAAGAACGTGGACAGGAGTACCGCACAGCAGTTGGCCGTAACTGTGGGCAACGTCACCGTCATTATCACAGACTTTAAGGAAAAGACTCGATCCTCCTCTACATCCTCCTCCACAGTGACCTCCAGTGCAGGGTCAGAACAGCAGAACCAGAGCAGCTCGGGGTCAGAGAGCACAGACAAAGGCTCCTCCCGCTCCTCCACGCCAAAGGGCGATATGTCAGCAGTAAATGATGAATCTTTCTGAAATTGCACATGGAATTGTGAAACTATGAATTAGGGTATGAGATTCAAACCCTCCACCTGCCCATGCTGCTTGCACCCTGGAGAGTCTTCTGTGGACGACCTTGTAGTGATGCTACCAGGAGAGGTTCTGCTTGCCGTGGGCATCTGGCTACCAAGGAATTTCGTGCCCTGACAGTTACTCTTGACACTTTTATGTATTCCATTGTTTTATATGATTTTCCTAACAATCATTTATAATTGGATGTGCTCCTGAATCTACTTTTTATATATAAAAAAAAAATCTGCTGTGCACAATTTTCCATGTACATTACAACTGGTTTTCTGTTTTGTTGAAGAGGGTTGGGAGGGGGGAGGGAACTTTTATTTATTGTGTTCACAGACTCCATCCTGTCAGCATATCCTCTTAAATTTAGTTCTTTCTTCCAGCTATACTCTGTACTATCAGTTTTGATATAACTATATATATAAANAAATATAAAATTATATATAAAGGGTTATTTGAAACCAATCCATGGCAACGCTGGTGCTTGATACACTGTGAAGTGAATACAACATTGAACAGTTGACACAGATCTGGGACAGTCCCTTCTATGAAAGTGCTGAAATATAATTAAAATCAGTCTTACATGAAGTATGTTCCAACATACATGGGAACTTGACTCTCTCATCTGTCTTTAAAAGTACTGGATGATATAAAAAAATATATTTTTTACACAATGTGATCTCAAATTTAAAGACTGCTCCAGATAGCCTGCATTTGTGATGGGATAATTGACAAATCACAGGTGGTTCAGTTGGAGGGCTTTGACCATTTGGAAGTAACAAAACTAGCTTCAGAATGCCAAGTATTCATGTAAATTGCGGTCACATGTTAACATTACTGTTCTTATTAAGCACTCATGAAAATATGGTGTTCTGTATCTCGAATTCCGGCCCTTTTCCAGACCTCTCTGCTCATGCCTGAGGCACATCTAGCAACTGTCTGTTAGTCCTAGGGTTGCAGTAGTGCATTTTTAATCCACACCATCTAGGGAGGCAGTCCTGTGTCTACTTCCCGTGACATTGCAAGTGGTGGATTTTGTGATCGTGTCCTGTTTGCCACCCCTACTCCCAGCCCCCAAACCCTCACCCTACCAATGCAGTTGTTTATTCATTTTACTTAACAATGGTTGTCAACCACACATCCAGTTTCTGGTGTCGTTTCTCAGCTCCTTGTGTGGGAAAGGACTGCAGGGGTGCATGGGCAAGTCACAGGGCAAAAGCTCCTGTCCCAGGAGAGTGACCAGGCAGTCTTTGTCTTCTCGACAGAGATGGCATGACTGAACCCTGAAAGTTCCTTTTCACTGTTCCATTTGGGGGCGGGGGATAATTGAAGACCATCAATAACCCCATCTCATTCCAAGTTTGGGTGGTTCTGCTTTGTACTTAGATTCAGGGTATCTCTCCTATCTGACTTTACCTTCATATCCACTCTTTGTAGTAGTTAAGTCACTTTAAGCATGAGAACGTGGTGTTAACCTTCCTTTATTGGATCACACTCGAAGGACTCACGGGAGAGTGTGTGTAAGGAAACACCTCATCTTGGTGTTAACCCGGTTTGATTAATAATAGAACTGATTTCGATCTGTGGAGGCAACAAGTTAAGAACATTAACAGCTTGAATTGAGTAGCCAACAGGAACGGTTCCATTCACATTTACATTAAAACCAGTCCAGTCATTCTGCACTGTATATGTTCTGTCACAAAGGCAGTGCTATTTGTTGCTGGGCTCCTGTTCTCAGAAGCATGGACAATGCTCCCCTCTTTTTAAAACAGTGCTTGTATCTGGGATGCAAGCTATACTTACCTTTTTAAATACCTTTTTAAAGTATTTATTAATGAACCAAAGGAAATCAGGTGCTTTCTGTAAGCATCAGAATATATAATACATAGTGATTTGACTATGAATTTTAAATCCACATTTTAATATTAGTGGGGTATTGCAAAGACATTCCTTCTAAAGTTTTAATATTCCTTTTATTAAGGGTCTCAGGGAGGGTTAATTAGTCAGCCATATTTATTTTCCAGAGGTGTAAGGAATTGCTAAGTTTTTTAATTAACTTTTTAAAAAATTTTAAATGCCACCAAATTCATGTGGATTGCACTGCTCTTTGAACCAATAAGTGTTGGTATGCACTGTGTACTTTTTCAAAACGAGTTTCATGTAAAGTGATGGGACCCCCTAGATTAGTGGGAAAGGCTGATTTACCAGCTCCTCATAGGCTACTAATTCATTCATCGCCCATGTTTTGGTTTTTCAGTTTTGCCTCCGTGATAAATTAATGAGGAGAGGTGAAGGGAGGGAAGGGTTCAGAACGAGTGGAGTGAACTTGCCGTGAGGTAGAAACTGCAGCCTACAGTAGCGGACTCTAAGCAGTCTGATGTCCCTGGCCGCCCTGTCGCTGCTGTCACAGGCTCTGTTGGGGTGGAGAGGTGGTAGGTGCTACACGAAGACATCCTCAGGCATGCATTCTGGAAATGGAATTCTTATTATTTGCCCTACTATAGTACTCAGTAGGTAAAAACACTAGTGTAGCTTACAAAGAGACATTAAGAGGACCAGAAATACTTGGTATTCAGTGGCACAGAAAGCATATTAAAACAAAAAGCACAGTGTTAAGGCTTGCAAGTTTCCCGTATGTTTAGTACATGATCTTTCACACTCATGTGTACACGCACAGAGCTGACCTGACTTGCTCTGTCTGCCTGAGTAATGCAATTGGGAGGGAAAAAAGACATCTTGATAACCACGAAAATATTTTAATCAAAACCTTTCAGTTTGGATCTGGGTACTTTGGAACATTGGCAGAAGCTTCTGTGAGTTTAGCTCCACTGAGATGTCTCGCCTGCCTTATCATTCTCAGTCTACATTTTAAGCTACCGTATCTTAAATTATTGAGAAATTATTAATTGCTGAATATATAATAGCCTTTGCTTGTATGTTACCGAAAATGGTTTAAGAGCCAACATTTAGAGTGTGACAATGGAGCTGAACAGTTTCTAACGCGCAAGCAGTTCTGTTCTTGTGTATGACTTGTAACCTTAATTTACTGTGTAAAGATGGTTACATTATTTCCTTAGCTTTGTTTGTTGGAGACAGATAGCGAATGCTTGTTAAGTATGTCAGAACATAATCTTCCCTTGTGAACTTTTGTTAATGTCTTATACGAGCTCTATTTTCCATTTGCCCAGAAAGATGGCTTGTATAATGCTTTGGAAGTTTCTGCTCCGTCCGTCTTAGAGCTGACAGTCTGTTAGGTTTGTTTTCTCTTCATGCTAAAGTGTCAGTGGTTTTGTGAACTGGTCAGAAATTCACAGGTCTTAAATGTTTGGGGGAAATTTATATTGGACACTGCTCTTTGTCTAGCAAATAAAAGATGTTAATATATTCCTGTTATTGGCATGTGCACGACTATGTTATTAGAAGCCACTTTATCATTTTCCTGCTTTAAATAGAAATGTCTATTTATGAATTCTGCTTGTAGTTTTTTCACAAATAAAATAGTAAAATTTACATTGGAGATGATTATTTTGTTGTTCCATAGACCTTAGCTCTTAGAAAAGCCTAGTTCCCCCCTCCCCCGCCTACTTGTGGATGTTTCCAGTGGGGATAGAAAGCATAGTTCCTTCCGTACGTGTGTTACCACAAGCTGAAGGTTATTTTGAGTGTCTTAGTGTGTAGATCACAAATGTACAAGAAAGAATTGAGTCAAATAGCCATCAGAATTTGGAAGAAAGTGGTTGTGTCTGTTTCTTTCAGATAGGCTGTGGTGATCTAAAGGAACTGGAGGTGCCTTCCAGTGTTTGAAAGCCCTCAGACAGAGCTCCTGCTCCTGCCAGAGTACATTAAGCCTGTTGTGACCAGATGGAGTGAAACATCTTGCCTGGCCCACGAGCCCCGCAGCAAGCCTGGCTACTTACCTGTTGCTGCTCGTGGCCTGCCTTGGAGGATTCATGCTGAGGACTGTGTCTGGTTCTGTGCTTGAGCTTGCACCGAAGGGAGTCTTGCCTTGAAGGAACGCTTACCAAACGTTCCGTGTTTGTATTTCTTCACTGTTTGATTCTTCAGAAGTATTGGGAAGGTTTCAAGGGCATGGAGTAAATGGTGTCCCTGTTGCTGCTGTTTGTGCTGGGACATCTTAGGCACAGAAACATTCTCTGCTCTTCCTCCCATGCTTGTACTTGTAGCCTCTTTGTGGGGGTCCCACTGATAGTGGTACTGGGAACACTTAGGAGGATGGAACCTCCAATGTGACATGTGTGAACACCAGACATCAGGAAGAGTAGATTATTAACCTCATGTCCAAGAGGCCAAAGCTAAATACTGTCCAGACCTGAGAACTGCTTGCAGGTGTGACCTCAATGTGCTAATTGGCGCTTGCTGAAGGAATTGCATAAGGCCAGAGTGATGTTAAAGGCTTGGCAGTGCCTGGACAGCCAGCTCTTGACGGACCTTGACACTCTGAACATGGAAGGAAAAGCGGGACAGCTGTAGAGCTTTCTTGGAGGCAGGCTGGTAACTTTGGCCAAGTCCTGTTTGCTAGTCATTGACGGTAGCTATGGCTTAATCTGCTTGCCCAGTGGAAGGGGGCAATTGGTCTTACAGCAAATGCTCTGGTTTTCCTAGAAAAAGCACAGGCTGTAGGTGGGAACACAAGTCACTGTGGGCCTAGGCAGACAGTGGCGTGGAAGGTATGCATGTGATGTTCTGCCTCGCATTAGCCAGTGGGGGTGGGGGTTGGGTGGCTCTCTAAAGCGACCAGGCTGTCAGGCTTCAGTTTTGACCATGTATTTAGAGGTTGCTAGGGGTGAACAGTGAGGTGAAGGAGAAGCCTACTGTGCAGCTGCCCCCACTCGGCCCTGTGTTTGGTGCTGGGGCTTTAACATAAACAGGGCTTTGCATATGCCAGGTGAGCACCTCTACTACTACTACGCCCAGACCTTTTTAAAAGTTTTATCTTTGAGATGACCTCCCTAGATTTCCAGGCAAATCTTGAACTTTTGGTCCTTCTGCCCTGGCCTCCAGAGGAACTAGGATTGCAGGCCTGCACAGCCAGACCCAGCTGTACAGGTGCCTCTGTCCTAGACCTGCAGGGCAAGCACGCAGTCTGCTGCAGCTTTACGCCATGGGCTCATACCAGACATCACTAACACAGACGTTGATAACCCATGCTCCCCTGACATAGAACCCATGTGTTACCCCTGCCCAGGACAGAATTCACTTAAAACTTTGGAATTAACATCTGAGGAACTGAAGCTAGGCATCCTAGGAGGCAGCTGAGAGGCTTGGAGGAGGAAAGAAGAAACCACCTAGAACCTCACTCTTCAGAGTCTGGCTCCCTGCGCAACATAGCCAGATCGAAGATTCCCAGCCCTACAGCCTGAAGAACAGCCCAGCCCCAGACTCCTGACCCTAAGGACCATGGATTTCCCAGTGTACCATGCAGTCCAGACCAGGATCTGTCTACCCAGGCTACACCCCTCAGTTTTATTCTCAGCCATAAATCACAAGCAGATGAACGAGTGGATGATACTCCTGGAAGTGACAGGATACACTCGTGGAGTAGATGGAGCAGCAAGAGACTCACCTCCGGGGACTTGGGTGGTCATGGCAGTTCTGCCTCACAGGTTTGAGTCCCTGCTGAGACAGCCAGAACCTGCACTCTGGCCTTGAGAAATGACTGTTAAACCATTTCTAGGAAGAGAAGGAGATTCATTTTCATGCATTTGCATTCTTATGTTCCTGGATAAACTCACTGATAACAAGTGCTTCGTATGATTGGTTTGTTGTGCTTTTTGGCTGTGACTGTTTTTTCCAGGCCCAGAGGCAGCACCACTTGGTCAAAGGCCATGCATAAATAAATGAAATTCAGGGGTGGCTTTGACAGCCGTTCTGTATTTCTACAGTGTTGTACCCAGTGTGGCTTTCCATTGTTTGACTTTTCAATCAGTGATGCTCATTATTGTTTGATTGCCAATTACTTCGTTTTTTTTTTCCTAGTGTATTATTTGCTGAATGAAGCAATGGGGTTTTGTAATAACCTTTTAAAAATGATGTATTTAACTTTTATTTCATGTGCAATAGTGTGAAGGTGTCAGATCACCCCGGAACTGGATTTACAATCACTTATGAGCTGCCATGTAGGTGCTGGGTCCTCTGGAAGAGCAGTTAGTGCTCTTAACCGCCGAGCCATCTCTCCAACTTTTTTGACACTCTTAAAATTACTCTTTAGACACTTTTAAAATGCCTTTAATCCCAGCAGTAGGGAGGCAGAAGAAGGCAGATCTCTGTAAGTTCAAGGCCAGCCTGGTCTACAGAGTGAGTTCTAGGACAACCAGGGCTACACAGAGAAACCCTGTCTCAATCACTCCCCCCCTAAATTTAAGGTTTTGGAAATTTCTTGTGTATAGGGTGTTTGTGATGCCCCCCATCTTCTCTTATTCCCATTCCTGCAGACCCCTTCTACCCTCTTACCACCCTGCCCCTTGTCCTGTGCAAGTGATCACAGCTACTGTGTTTTTGTGATTGCCACGGCCACATCATGTCTAGAAGACAGCGTTTTGGAAAGCTTCTTTGTGTCCTCCGGCTCTCATACTTTCTGCCTCCGCCTCGATGTCCCCTGGCCCCTGGGTGATATCAGCAGGCTGTATTTCTGCTGAGAACTTTGCCTATAGTTATCCTCGGTTGCCCTGTCCAGTCTCTTCTTGCACCAACCATCTTCCCAAATAGTTCCTCTCCTGTTCTCGTGCCATGTGTATATGTATACAACCTACATTCTACAAATTTAACATGTTTCTCTCCATGTCTGAGAAAATAAGCAATATGTCTTTCTGGGTCTAGTTTATATTGCTTAGTGTGATCTCCAGTTCTATCCACTTTCCTGCGGATGATATAATTTCATTCTTCTTAGAACTAAATAGAATCTCATTCAGCTACCTCTTCTTGCTTTATAATCCTGAAGAATTAGCAATCTAAGTACCTGGCATCATGGGACTATGATGTTTAACTCACAGGAGTTGTTGAGGTTTGAACCTGGGACTTCATGCATGCTAAGCAAGCACTGTACTGTACCAACCGAGCCACATCCCAGCCCATTAGAACAGTAACTGCTTAAGTCTCAAAAGCTCAAGAGAAGTCCTGCAGACGAAGATCTGTTCCCCTGTCGTCACCCTGATATTTTTAAAACAATCAAAACCACCAACTAATATGACACAGAGGAAGGCTTTAGTGAACAGAGCAAGGGACTGGCAAGCCCAAGTACTGCATTACTTGGAGGAGAGCATTGAGCCTCCGACACTTGGGAGGCTTTATGACCTGAAGCATTCCTGCCTCCTGGCAGATGTTCAGAATATGCTGGTGTTTCTGCTGGCTTTAGCTGTCAACAAGGCCCTGCAGACATCATTTTAGTCACACTGCAGCTTAAGAGAGTCTTCCGCACTCCACAAGCCTTTCTTTCCAACAGCAGGTGAGATGTTGGCAGCTGGCCATGATCATCCCCTTCCTTACCTGTGAAAATCCCTTGCCACCCGAGACCTGTGCAGGTCTG
Source organism: Bramus lutescens (assembly GCA_001685075.1). Taxonomy (NCBI): domain Eukaryota; kingdom Metazoa; phylum Chordata; class Mammalia; order Rodentia; family Cricetidae; genus Bramus; species Bramus lutescens. The sequence goes on from LOEQ01012729.1 coordinate 14,898, forward strand.
CAGGGAGGGCCGTCAGGCTTGGGAGCCCCACCAGCACGAATGCAGTCTACGTTGGTGGCTCTTTGGGGCTTGCCTTACCTACAAGGGAAGGTAGTAATGTTAGCAGGATGGTGGAGTGCGCATGACATGCAAAGTCTATGTATTCCAGGACCAAAGCCCAAGGCTTTAGAAAGACCCAGTTTTTAGTCTGTCTCCCCAAGTGCTTGTATTAGAAGGTTCGTGAATGGTTGCTGCTGTTGTACCTGCCCACAGTACAGTGTCTAGGTGGGGTGAAATATTTACTAACCCAAGATGTAGAGGAGAGAAAAACTTCCTTTCACCCCCTTTGTTCATTGAGTTCATGAAACAAACTCAGTATCGAGACCAACAGAAGAAATGCCATTTTCACCTCATTCTTATGAATGGTAGTGTTCCAGCAAACTCATATTCAAAGAAGGGCCTGGTTCCTGACTTTTAGGTAGCTATAAGGAACAGGCTTGAAAGCTTCTGGGAGTTGCTGAAGACCACTCTGGGACTATGAGGGGAGAAACAGGAGCGGGGTGCTAAGCTGAATCAGAGAATGTTGTTCCTCAGAACTGAGAGCGGTGGCGTGTGTGCCTGTAATCCCAGCACTTGGGAAGTGGAAGCAGGAGAGACAGGAGTTCCCAAGGCCAGCCTCAACAATAGATTGAATCCTAGGCCAATCTGGTCTGTGTGAAACCTTGTGCACACAACAAAGCAAGTCCCATGTAAGAAGTGGCAGTCCTGTGACAGTCGGTGGTGTCAACCTTGAGACTTTCCCTGGAAAAATGAGTTCCTCTGACCTGGTGAATAAGATTCTCAGGTCTGTTAGAGACTGTCTGTAGGTGTGATGGTTAATTAATCTTCATTGTCCACCAATTAGCATTTAGAATCACCATGGAAATGCCACACTAGACTTGTCTGTAAGGGAGTTTCTGGATTGGTTTAACTGAGGCGGGAAGATCTGCTCTGTATGTAAGTGGTACCCTCCTGTGTCTGGGGTCTTGGGCGAACACAATAGAGAAAGGCATCCCACTGCTCTGCTCCCTGGCTGCAGATGCTTGTGAGCAGCTGCCCCAAGCTCCTGCCACCAACGTGATGGACTTCTCCAAACCAGGAGCAAAATGAGTCCTTTCCTCAAATTACTCTTGTTGGTATTTTATCTTAGTAATGAGAGAAGCAGTTAAATAGGTGAATGAGCCAGGCTTAGAGAAAGGCCCCTTTGAGCCGGGATATACTTTCTTGGACCAACAAGGTCTGCGCAGGCACCAGAAGGTGCTAGCGTCCCTGCAGGGCTCTCATCGAGCAAACTCTGCACATGGGTGCACCTCACTTTGGCACATTGTTTTCTAGGTCCCAACGGTGATCTTTCAAGCCCCACTCTGTGTTTGGTGATGGACTGTTGGGGAGGGACAGGCCCAAGAGTTGGATCTGAAAATGATCTCTTGGGCAGCTTTTAGCCAGTTCTCTCCAGCCTTCTGCATGTCCAGAATAATATGACCCACAAATACACATATTACTGGCCTTTTGGAGAATTTGGTTGGTTCTTGATTTTTGCAACCTAGCTTAGCATTTGACTCTCTCAAGACAGCAGCCTACCCATTCATTTTCCAGCTTCAAATATTTTCTTGGTGGGGCACGCCTTTAATCCCAGCATTTGGGAGGCAAAGGCAGGCGGATCTCTGTGAGTTCAAGGCCAACCTGGTCTTGTTCCAGGACAGGCTCCAAAGCTACAAAGAAACCCTGTCTTGAAAACCAAATAAATAAATAAATAAATAAATAAATAAATAAATAAATAAATTTTCTTGGTGTTTCCCTTCCTTTCTCTTCAGACTTGTGGTTTTATTTTGTTGCTTTAAGAAGAAACAGGGTCGGGGCTGAAGAGATGGCTCAGCAGTTAAGAGCACTACTGCCCTTCCAGAGGACCTGGGTTCAATTCCCAGCATCCACATGACAGCTCACAACTGTCTGTTACTCCAGGATCCAACATCTTCATACAGGCATGTATGCATGGAAAACACCAATACACACAAAATAAAATACAGAAAGCAAAAACAATAACACATACAAAAGAACAAAAACAACAACAAAAAACCAAGGTCTGGAGAGAGGGCCTGGCAGTTAAGAGCACTGGATGCTCTTCCAGAATATTGGGGTTCAGTTCCTAGCACCCACATGGCACACAGTCATTTGTAACTCCAGTTCCAGGGGACCTGACACCTTTTTCAGGCCTCCATGGGCACCAGGCATGCATGTGGTATACAGACATACATGCAGATGAAATACCCAAACATAAAAATAATATAAGTAAACAAAATCCATCTTTACCTGAAAGCATTATGTTTTTTTTCAACTAATATTCACCTTCCTAATGATAGTGTGCAATAAGCTAGACATAGTAAGGAACTTCCACAACCTGAGAAAAAGTATCTGTAAAAGTCCAGGGTGAGGACGTGGGCTCTGTACAAGGATATCTGTTGTCACTATTTCTGTTCATCCCCACTGGGATTCTCGCCAGATTGGAAAGGAAGAAGTAAAATTATTCATCCTTATGCATGACATCATCTTTTACATCCGAAGTCCAAAGCATTCTTAAAAAAAAAAAAAAGAAAGAAAAAGAAAGAAAAGCCCCAACCCTGTAACCTGGTTATACCAGTGAACCTGGGGAGAAGTTCAGGAAGATTGCACATCAGAAGACCAGTATACAAGAGTCAATGCTACTTCCATGTATTTGCAACGAACACACTAGAAATGAAACGCAGGACCATTAAGAGGGGCTGCACCCAAACAGCTTAGTCCCGGAAACCTGACAAGGGGCAGTGAGGAAATGAGAAAAAGACAGCCACACAAACACATGTACAGAACTGGGGTCAGGTAGGCCATGTGTATTCTCAGCAGCATCAACTACCCACCTACGGGTTCACTAGGAACCATACCGCAGGAGGGCGTGGCTAGTTGCCTTAGGCAGCAGTTTCAGGCTGTCAACATTCGGGAGGAGAAAGCAACAGTTGCTAGCTTCTGGATACACCACCTATGTTTGCACTTAGACCAGAGGAAGGCTTTCTCAGTTCCAAGCCTAACCTGTGTGTATGTTTATGACCATGCCACTGCCGTGGGTCTGAAGCATTGGTCCTTGACGTGGCCATGCTGATGTCAACAATACATATCCACTCGCTGCTTGCTTGGCCCGCAGCAAAGATGGGCCAGCTAAATGGCTCAGGGGGTGAAAGTATTTAGTTTCAAGCCTGAGTCCTGAGTTTAATCTCTGGGACCCACATCGTGTATTTTGATGTTTTATTCTTTTGGGTTTTTTTGGGGGGGGTCTACCACCCAGCTCCCAAATAAATCACACACAGAGAGACTTATTCTTAGTTAGGAATGCCCAGGCTTAACTTGGCTTGTTTCTAGCCAGCTTTTCTTAAATTATTGTGACTACCTTTTGCCTCTGGACTTCTATCTTTCTCTTATTTCTATGTCACTTTCTTTACTTCTGGCCCCTGATGTCCTCCACCCCTCCCTCGTTTCTCCTTGTATTTATACATTCTGCCTGCCACCCTGCCTAGCCTTGCTCCTGCCTCGCTATAGGCAATACAGCTCTTTATTAAACACCATCAGGTGTTTTAGACAGGCAAAGAATCACAGCTTCACAGAGTTAAACAAATGCGGCATAAACAAAAGTCACATGACTTAAAGTAATATTTCCCAACAATCATGAAAGGAGAGAACGGATTCCTGAAAGTCTGGCATCTGCGTGTGTACTGTGTGTGCACTTTCACACACTCAAACACATGCACGCGCACACACACACACATATACTAAAAGGTAACTACAAAAATGTAAAATAAAAATATTTAGAAATATTTGTAACAAGTGACTATAAAACCTATGTTCTGAGAGACTGTTGGAAGCAATAAAAGAGAGAGGTGGGTAGGAAGACATCCCATGTTCATGGATCATTGGAAAGAAGGCAGACTGCAGAAATGCTTGTCACAGCCAATTGGGCATGGTAGACCCATGCCTGTGGTCTCAACCCAGTCTTCTCTGAAGTCCTCTACTTTGTCTGCCTGGTCTGCTTTGGAATCTCCATTTTCTGCAGAATTCCCTCCATCTTTGTCAGCGTTAGTTTTGCCCCTTTTCCTTCTGAATATCTTCTCTCCCAACTTTGTGGGAGACTTTTTGGTTTGGTTTGGGTTTTGTGCAGGAGACGTTTTAGGCTTTAGCTCCAGCCGCAGAGGAGCAGGTTCAGCATAGAACCTTGAGGTTCATTTCTGAATCACCCACCATCTTGTCTCTCTCCCCTTTAGCAGCCCCTTCAGCCGTTCTTTTGAGCATGGGGTAGAGGGAGCACAGCCATAGCGCCACAGTTTTGATGGGTCTGGGGGCCATTCTCTCCTTTTCCTTCCCCAAAATAAAAAAATTTGAGGCTTCAAGGGACACCATCACTAAGCTGTAAAGATGCTCACAGAGAGGGAGAGGTGTTTGTCAAATGCGTGTAGCTGAGAAGATACTTTTGTTCAGAATGCACCTGGACTGGACCTTTTACAATTCAATAATGAAAAGATAATCCAATTAAAAATTGGCCAAGGGGTCTGAACAAACATTATAGGAAAATGTAAAAATGGCCTCTAAAAGCCTATGAAAATGTGCTCAGGGTGATTAGCCAGAAGGGAAATGCAAATCCAAACCTTGGTGAGATGGATGTCCTATCCATTAAGACAGCTTAGATAAAGATGGACAGTTACAAGTGTTGGCAAGGAGAAACTGAACCCTCAAAAGGTTAATCATAGAATTCAAGCAATGAAAACAGCACTTGGGAGAAAAGACTGGTGAGCCAGCCTGGTCTACAGAGTTCCAGGACAACCAGGGCTACACAGAGAAACCCTGTCTTGACCAACCAGTAAACAAATGAATGAATGAATGAATGAATGAATGAATGAATGAATGAATGAATGAATGAATGAATGGAGTGAATGAATATATGAATGTCTCCTCAGGAGGCTGGGCATGTAAGCCCAGCACTTGAAGAGGAAGTTTGAAGCTAATCTGAGCTACCATGTTGGTACTTGGAATTGAACCTGGGTCCACCTGGAAGAACACCCAGTGCTCTTAACCGCTGAGCCATCTCTCCAGCCCCATTATGCATACATTATACAAGTTACTTAACCTTTCAGTACCTTGATCTCTCCACCTAGAGTAAATGGGGATGTAGACAAGTGCTTATCTTGGGGAGCTAATATGCTTTATAGGCTTTGAATAGTGCTTGGTTCAGAAAAGCTATCACAGTTCTTGTCTGTGTTGCGAACCAGCAGGTAGGTACTGTGTCAGGGGAGAAAGTTGCCTCTTACACGTTCTGGTCTGTATCCTTGTTGCTCAGAGACCATCCACAGATGGATTATCTTTATCTGCTTGCTGTAAGTCCTAGGAATTTGGGTCATATGCCAGTCCCCTGGAACCAAAGCTGCTAAGGACTACAGCACTATGATAGGCCCAGCATGGTCACAGACTCAGAAGTCCCAGGCCTGGGTATCACAGCAATAGTCCACTGAGGCCACATGGAGGTCAACAGGAGGAGGTAATGGCTGGACGGACAAATACCAATCCCACTGTCACCCAGTCTCAGGAAGTCCTCACACACTGCTGGTGGGAATCGAATCCCAGGCAAGCTGAAGTTGGGAGGATTCTGTCAGAACTCCTGGGTAGGCCTTGGTGCTGGAGGCCTGCTCTGCATCACACCCTGCCATTTCAGTTATCAGTGGAGACACAAAGTCCCTCAGGCTTCCTTGAGGCATCACTGTGGAGCAATAGGTCGTTTAGCCTCTCCAGAGTTGGTGATAAACAGGCCTTGTGGATGCGACCCTGAGATTAATCTCCCTGTAATCTCAGAATTTGTCACTCTTTTTGTTTGTTTTGTCTTTGAGGCAGGGTCTCACCACTAATCCTGGAATTTACTATGTAGCCCAGGCTGGCCTTGAACTCAGAGATCCACCTGCCTCCCGCCTCCCAAGTGCTAGGATTAAAGGCACGTGCCAACACACCTAAGTGAGACCCTCTTAATTTCGCAACCATGTTAATATGAAAAGATGTCTCTTTTCTGTCTAAGTGGGGGAGGGGCTGCAGTGAAGGCCCAGTTGGTAAAACGCTTGCCAAGTGCAAGGACCTGAGCTCAATCCCCAAAAACCACGTGAGAACGCTGGGCATGGTGGCACAGCTTTGTAATCCCAGTGCAGGGGAGACAGAGTTGAGAGGTTCCCTGGGGGGAGGGAGGCGGGGGAGGACTGTTGCTGGCCAGCCAGTCTAGAACAGCAGGGCGGTGAGAATTTGTCAAAAAG
>LOEQ01012730.1:9876-24526 GCA_001685075.1 Bramus lutescens
GGAGGGGGGATGACCTTGGACTTCCCACAGGGCAGGGAATCCTGACTGCTCTTTAGACTGGAGAGGGAGGGGGGGAGAGGTGGGAGGTGGAGGGAAATGGGAGGAGGGGAGGAGGTGGAAATTTTTCAATAATAATAAAGAAAATAAAAAGAAAAGATTGGGGTCCTACACTGCTAATTTTTCAACCTTTATTAAATAATTTAGGTATACAGCCTCACTTTCTGTGATGTTTATATGATTCTCAAAAATTATCTTCTTCCCATACAGGAATGCTGTATACCCAGTCAGGGCTAAGACAGTCCTCAACCAAGACCTTGAATGAAATTACAATATCCCAGGGAGCATCCTTGCTAGGTATTAATTTATAACTTCCCCCAGCTGGTCTCCGCAAGGCCACCCTTAAAGCAGTAAGCTGTGGAAAAATCCAAGAGGTCATCCAGGAAAAATACAAGACTCATCTCAGTGCATAAACCACCTTACAAAGGCCTTCTTACAATATACCCATCTGATTCCCAAAAGCCCTGATGGAAAATGACTCTTTATGACCACTCAGAGTTTCCCCAATATTAGGACCAATCTTAAACATCTAGAGAAAGGATCCCTGACTCCACAGGTTGAAATATTAATTGTACCATGGAGGGATGAGAAAGACCCCAAACAAAAACAGCTGATGCTGCTAAAACCCTTCGCCCAGCCACATCAACTACTATTCAAGGATGGGTACCTTGCCTGTTTGCTCTGTCCACAGCCAAACTTCTGATAGGTAAGTCAAAGAGGTTATCCCTTCAGGTCTTCTAGTACTGTCTTATCTCCTCACAACCTGTCCCACCTTCTAAGATACATAGTGTTTCCAAACACTATCCCCTTACCAAGTCCTCTATCTTTTGGTAACATTGATAGAGCACACTATACTTACTGGCCAGCCATGCCCATCTCTTAACATTTCAAATTTCCATCCATGACCAATCCTTAGGTATGCCCCATCTCTTGCATTGAGAATATAGAAGAGCTACTGCATCATTTCATACATGTTTAAGAGGGAGTGATACCTCAAACTGCCTGTACTTAGTACACAGATAGATCCTTCCTACACGAAGGAGTCTAAAAGTTGGTTACATGTCATCATCTCAGACACTATGGTAGTTGAAGCACAGGCCCATCTAACCCAAACTACAAATCAATAGGTTGAATTAGTAGTTCTAACTTGTGCCTTTCAACTAGCAAAGGGATAATCCCTAAACCTTTACACAGACTCCAAGTATGCTTTTCACACTCTCTTGCCACAGGCTGCTCTTTGGAAGGAACATTGACAACTAATGACAAAAGGAAGATCTGTAACCAACTCAGACCAAATTATAGCTCTCCTAAAGGCTTCTTATCTTCCTAAAACCACAGAAATTTTCTACTCTATATTGTACCAAACAGACAATTCCGTTGTCTCCAAAGGAAATAACCAAGTTGATGAGGCAGCTAGTGCTTCAGTTCTGGGAGACCTGGATCTCTCTTACATGCCATAGGACATCCTCACTTTACAGACAACATCTGTACTCTCTTCCCCAGACACTTAACAAATTCTATTTGATCTGCACCAGCTTTTCCAGCCCAATATCTAGACTTTGTCTCATCTCATTAAAACCTATTTGTTCCCCACCCAGTGGATCTATCTTTTCTAAAAGCTATTATTGCTTCTTATAAAATTTGTCAAACTTCTATTTTACTTCCAGGCATCAAAACATCCCTTTTCCCATTTACAAGTCCACGGTATCCCTCCCTGGGTCAGACAAGTAGCTCAACTTCACCCTCACATACCCACAGTTAGACATTTCAAATACCACTTGGTCTGGGTAGACACATTCTAAGGATGGGTAGAGGTTTTCCCCACCTTTAACAAAGGATCACAAGTAGTCTCTGGTCTCCTTTTTATGGAAATCAAGCCTTGCCTTGGAATTATAATCTCCCTTCAATCATATAATGTACTGAGCTTACTTTATCTAATGCTCTCGACATCCTGCACTGCAGCCATATTCCCTGTCTGCAACAGCCTTCAAGCAAAGTCAAACAAACCAATTACTCTCTCAAAAGCATTATCAAATTCCCTTAAAATCTTCATGCTGATTGGATAAAACTCTTGCCTTGGCTCTCCTATGACTAAGACCCCTCCCAAGAAACCTTACATCATCTCTTCTTGTGAGCTCACATATAGGTGATCAGTTCTGCCTCCTGGCTTCATGTCTCAGTTTCTAGCACTGTATCAACTTTTTAGCCCCTTGTTTTGCTGTCTTTGTGATTTCCTTTGGAACTTCACCAGTCACTATTTGCTCCAGCCCCATTCTTGCTGCCTTTCTTCTTTGATCAATATTGAGGACTTTGGTCTTCTTCTCTCCTCCCAGTCACAAACCTTCTCCTCTCTCTCCTAAAAGAATAGATTTCAAGGCCAGCCTATTACCCCAACTGCCACAAAGCTCAATGGATTGTCTCACTGGATCAATCTTTCTCATCTTATAACCTTATAGCTTCACCTCAAGATAATTGTTCCTTTGACATTTTGACCCCAACAGGATATTGGTCCCTTAGATTGCAGAAGATACCAAGGTCAATCAGTTGGTATGGCTTCAGAAGAATGCAGCCTCACACTTCTGCTGAGACCCAAGGCCTAGCCCTGTTGGGTAATATCTTAACTTTATAAACTCCTCTTGCTGATTCCCATCAGTGGCAGGGTTTGTATATGGAAAATTGGGGGCCAAGAAACTTATACTCAGCAATTCATCCAGAGAACCAGATGGTTGCTGAAAGGAAATACTTATCCTATAACACCTAAATTGACTACTAAAACATCTGCTTTCTCTATGATCAAACTAGAGATTAGTATTGACCTTAGCCAAAGAGTTATGGAGACTGTCATTGTTCCTGTAGGAGTCATGATACATATTCAGGAAGGCATTCTACCTTTTATGCACAGTGGGGGATTTTAAAAAATAAATCCTAGTCAGTTATAAAAGGGCTGCTTGTTTGTTTCCCAGCTGCCCAGACTGAAATAACCACATAGAAACTGTATTAATTAAATCACTGCTTTGCCCATTAGCTCTAGCTTCTTATTGGCTAACTCTTACCTCTTAATTTAACCCATTTCTATTCATCTATGTATCACCACGAGGCTGTGGCTTACCAGGTAAAGTTCTGTCTGTCTCTGGTGGGGCTGTATAGCTTCTCTTGACTCTGCCTTCTTTTTCCCAGGCTATAGTTTAGGTTTCCCAGCCTACTTCTATTCTGCCCTCTGTGTGCCTAAGACAGTTCTTTATTAACCAATGTTATTCACAACATACAGAGGGTAATCCCACATCACTCAGCTAGCTTAGTCTGTAGAGCATGTGACTCTCAGTCTTAGGGTCATAGGTTCAAGTACAACATTGGGCACCAATTTGTTGTAAAATGGCTGCTTTTTGGTTTCCCAGCCACCCAGCCTCCTGAAATAACCACACAGAAACTTTATTAAATAAATCACTGCTTGGCCCAGGGGATGTGGGATTTCCCTCTGTATGCTGTGTATACCATTGGTTAATAAAGAACTGTCTTAGGCCTGTGCAGGACAAAATAGTAGTAGGTGGGGAAAACTAAACTGAATGCAGGGTAATGAAGGCAGAGTCAGAGAGATGCCATGTAGCCCTGCCAGAGACAGACACCAGAACTTTACCCAGTAAGCCACAGTCTCATGGCGATACACTGATTAATAGAGACGGGTTAATTTAAGATATGAGTTAGTCGGAAATGTGCTTAAGCTGTTGGTCAAACAGTATTGCAAATAATACGGTTTCTGTGTGAATATTTCAGGGCTGAGCAGTGTTGGGGATAAGGTTCTTGGTAGTTCCTGGCTGCTTGGCCTCAAAAAAATTACACGGAAACTGTATTAATTAAATGACTGCTTGGCCCATTAGCTCTAGCTTCTTATTGGCTAACTCTTACATCTTAATTTAGCTCATTTCTATTAATCTGCATATCACCATGAGATTGTGGCTTACCAGCAAAGTTTCAGCACGTCTACCTCCGGTCTTGGATCCATGGCATCCCCTGACTCCACCCTTCTTTCTCCCAGCATTAAGTCCAGTCCTCAATGCCTACCTAAGTTCTCTCCTATTAACAGGCCGAAGCAGTTTCTTTATTCATTAATGGTAATCACAGCACACATAGGGGACTCCCACATCAGAGCAGCAGCGAACACACAAGAAAGGAACAGAGGAGGGACAAACAGCTGACCCTATTGTCCATGTTTCCCCTCCTTATCTCTTCCTGTTTTATCCAACTTCCTCAGTGTTCTAACATATTCATGGGCAATTCTGGTCAGCCAATCACTGGCTCTGCTCATTGGCACAGGAGAGAAACAGTGCAAATAATTCTTCTGCAACATTTCCCCCAATTTGTTTAAATAAAAAGGAAAGGTTTTTAACTCTACATAGTAAAACTAGATCCAATAAGAACAATTGCCAGATATTATCTAAATAACAATGAAAGGTGTTAACTTTAACAAAATGAAACTGTATGTAATAAGAAAAATTATCAAATAAGAATTATAGTCACAATATTCAGTCAATTTGTTTTTGGCAAATACAGAGAAAGTACTCCATTACCTATCCTCTCTTGGTAAGACAAGAGTTTTGTAGCTAATTTACTGTCTCTCATGACTAAGAAAACCTGTAATTATAACTATCTAGTTTTCAACCCCATCAGAGACCTGAGAAAGATATAGTATTACCTGAGTAAACATCAAAATACTTCCAAAACTATAAAAACAACAGAGGCATCTGGCTGTCTGAGCAGTACCCAAGATTCCTCTGCACCATTGCAGAATCCTTCTTTGACCTACAGGCCTAGAATATCTGACAGAACATTTTTTCATGAAACAGAAAGTATTTTATCTGCATCTGTGATTTACTCACAGTAATAATATGTGATCACTTTGAAATTACTGTATTGATCATTTTGATTTCACTGACTCAAAATTGATTCAATTTCAAAGCAAATGTATACTTTGCCAAGTGAACCTGTGCTAATAAGTAAATATACATGTGAGTATATGTTCAATGACCATGATTTTATTTTATTTACAATACTGAAAATGACAGTACTTTGAAAATTCAGGATTAGTACAATGTGTTCTGTGTAACTTCAATTTTATAGTTTGGAGTGATAATACATAAGCTCTTGTTCATGAAGAGGCAGTTGTATAAATAGAGCCATAGTTTCTCTAGAGTTAGTAGAGTTAAACAAGTCTTAGCAAAGAGACAATCTCATTATTAGGTGGATATGATTTCCTGATTGTATCCCACATGAAATTTACCTAGTTAAATTGTCCTAAAACTATTTTAAAAGAAATATTGTAAGTCAAAAATTATCAAAGCAGTAGGCAAAGTCTTTGGGAGCTAAACACATGGCATACTTTCAATGTAAGATACATCAACTCAACATTGGAAAATTCAGAGATACCAAGAACACACTGTAGATCTGGAAAACATAGTAAACACTTTGTTACACACTGAGAGTAAGAGACAATCATCTTCCATAGCATAAATTTTCATTTCTGTGAGGGAAAAGCTGAGACTAGTTTCAGGTAAGGAAATGCCCTTAGGAACCCTAAACTTTGACTAGAACTCAGGACCTTTAAACAAAGTCATTAAAAGCCTCTAATTAATTTATAATATATAATCATATAAAATAATTCTCAGAGAATATCAGTAACAAACATAAATTATATATATATATATATATGGCTTTCATGAATATAAACTGTATACTTAGTAAAAGTACTCTATTAGTCCTGGTGAAAGAATAAGTCATGTAATTTTCTGATGCTGTCTACTTGAAATTAATTAAAACATTAAATGGTAATACATTCCCACTCTTTGCTGTGTATCTGATGACTAAGGGAACAGGTGATTCTCGTGGACTCTTGCCACTGTCTAATTAAGAAGCATTACTCTTTGAAAACTGTCTGCACAAGATTGCTCAAAATCATATTTCAAGATCCCAGTACTATTCTATTCTGGGTGGTCATTGTCAATTTAATGGCTGACATTTAGGACAAACTGAAAAAAGCAGAACACACTGTGACATTTTCAAAATGTATTGCGCACAAGAATAAAATGGAAGAAAAACATCAAAGATGGTCTCTTGAACAGGCCAATTTTAGTATTAGAATTCTTCATGGTTTGTGTTTTCTAATAAAACACTGAAAAATAAGTCATTTAAATCACAAGTAGGCTCATTTTGTGGCTCTGGTCAGGCTAAAAATATTTTTCCCTTTCATTTACCCTCTGTTTCCTTTAGATATTTGTTGAGTTATACCATAATTTACCTACAGTGTATGTAAATGTTTAAGTTCCATATATTCTGAATTTTTAGTTCCACAGAAGAGAGGAAAATTACCTCACAGAACAACTCAATCTGTGCATCATAACAGGTATATCCACAGTTAAAGATATTGTTAGCTACTAATCCTTCTTTGAGCACATTCAGATTTAAATGTATTATCTTTCCCTTCTGATATGGGATTCCCCTCTGTATGCTGTGAATACCATTGGTGAATAAAGAAACTGCCTTGGCCAGTTGATAGGGCAGAACTTAAGTAGGCAGGGGAAAACTAAACTGAATGCTGGAAGAAAGGAGGCAGAGTGAAGGAGGAGCCATGTAACCCCGTCAAAGACAGACCCCAGAACTTTACCAGGTAAGCCACAGCCTTGTGGTGACACACAGATTAATAGAAATGGGTTAAATTAATATGTAAGAGTTAGCCAATAAGAAGCTAGAGGTAATGGGCCAAGCAGTGTTTCAAATAATATAGTTTCTGTGTGGTTATTTCTGGTATGAGCTGCCGAGCAGCTGGAACAACCAAGTGGCCCTCATTACAACACCCTACCACATTTACTTGACATCTCTGTTTAAAATAAAGTCACATTACACATAACTTTAACCCTTTGAACAAATGAAAAAAATTGTATCCCACTTAATGCACTTTGAGACTGATTTTTATATCATTCTGCCACATATATGGACTGCTGCTAGGACTCAATTTACCTATTTGTTTATGAATGATTTGGAGTTTCACTTTGAAAAGACCATATATTTATTTATTCTCTTGAAATGGGTGTTGTTAGCTTACTTATTTAATGTAAACATGTGTTTTATTTTCTTTTGTTTTGGGTCTTTTGAGTTAGTAGAAGGAACATGGCAGAGGATAAGCTGGTTACTAGTGGTTTCCTCCATAAAATATTGAATGTCAAAAAAGCTTTAGAAATCCTTAAATGTGAATGGAGCATAGATAATTTAGATTAAAATTTTTCATCAGACATTCCACAAAATTTGTATGAAATACCTCAGGTAATTGTACATTTCCATTTTCTTCTAGCTACATAATATTTTAACAGTATATCTGATTAAATTAAGCTAAAATAATGAATAGAAATTTAAAATGGAGCATGCCTGCCTATCAAGCTAATCATATAACAGCAACACAACAGAAATACGCATGTCATTTTCTTATCTTCCAAAGTATATTTGTGTCTCTCTAGTTTATGGTGGTCTCCTATCAAACATAAGGTTTTCACCATCTGTTTTCTGGTCATCTATTCGGCCTCCTCCCTCCTACATCCACCACCTCTGCCTGCTTCAAGTCACCAAAATTCAAACTCTTCTTCCTATCCATTTCTGATGAACTTGCCTGACTCCATCTTAGGCTTAACAGCTGTCTTATAGTAAAGACAAGCTATGTTCATTCCTGTTTATTATTAGACCTGTTTCTGACAAGGAGAACCACATGCATGCCCAGGGAAAGAGCATGGGTTCACCCTTGCTTGTTGTTGCTGGGTGGTTGGTAACTATTATCGTGAACAAATATCTAGTGTAGTATGTGAGAGAAATAGAGAGGGAGAGAGAGAGGGAGGGAGAGAGAGGGAGAGAGGGAAAGAGAGGGAGAGAGAGGGAAGGAGAGAGAGAGAGAGAGGAAGGGAGAGAGAGGGAGAGAGAGAGGGAGAGAGAGGGAGAGGGAGAGAGAGGAATGGAGATAGAGGGAGAGAGAGAGGGAGAGAGAGAGAGGGAGAGAGAGAGGGAGAGAGAGAAGGAGAGAGGGGGGAGAGAGAAAGAGGCAGCAAGACAGACAGAATGGTTCATGTACTGTGGAAGGAGGTAAAAAATAAAGCTCTGAGGAATGGACTGAGGTGGATGGTTTGCTCACCACCCACAGCCAAGATGATTATCAGGACTGGGGTGCTGCCAATGTCCATGTCTGGGTCCATGTCCCTGCTACATCTGAGGTCTCTTTTGATGTCTATTGCTCTGAATACCACCAAAGGCCAAGAGGATAGGATTGCACAGAGTTGGCCCTGACCCTTGCTGATTACAACACTAGAGAGAACTGGCCCAGCCCCTAACTGGCTGGGCTGTGAACCATAGTATAGCTGACCCTGATCACAGGGACGTGGGAGAGCTAGCCCTGAGGGTGTGAAAATGGGAGAGCAAGTCCTGACCCCCTTGTCTACCATGTGGTGGTGATGGTGAGGGAAAGATGCCTTCTCCCCTGCCATCTGGGTCAGAAGGAGCTGACTGCCCCTCCCACCAGTGGCAACACTAGGAAAATTGTGTCCTGCACTGCACCTGGTCAGTATACCAGAGTTGGCCCTGTTGAGTGTTAATGGAGGGTGCACATTCATTTATCAGTCACCTAGATCCAAATAACCACATAGAAACTATAATAATTACAACACTGCATAGACAATGGCTCTGGTGTATTCCTACTCAGCTCCTATATCTTAAATTAACCCATTTCTATTAATCTGTATTGCCATGAGGCTGTGGCTTACCAGGTAAGGTTCTGGCATCCTTCTCCTTCAGCAGCTATATGGTGACTATCTGACTCTGCCTACTTTCCTCCTCTATCTCTGCTTGAAATTTCCACCTTGCTATGTTATGCCCTGCCATAGGAGAAAGCAGCTTCTTTTCTAACCAGTTATAATAAAACATAGTCACAGCATACAGAGGGAATCACATTTTATCTCCCCCTTTGTGTCTAAATAAAAAGGAAGGTTTTAACTTTAACATAGTAAAATAACATACAACAAAACCGGTATCCAGCAAGAGTTACATTTACAATATTTAGTCTATTTGTATCTGGAAAGTGTCATATCTAATTTATCTTTTTATCTCATAACTAAGGAAAACTATAACTATAACTTTCTTCAACTCCATCAAAGACTCCAGGAAGATATAATAATACCTAAGTAAACAGGAAGTGCATTGTAAGCAACTTTCAAAACTCTAGAATTAACAGAGACATATTTCTACGTGCACAGCCACCCGAAATTCTTTTCTAACACTGGGGCATCCATCTTCAGCCTACAGGCTCATAGTATCCAGCAGAATTTTCAATGGAGCAGGAAATTTGAAGATCTGTTTTGCCTCGTGCTGGCAAAGTTCATCAGTTGCTTTCTTCTGTGTCCTGCAGAATGTCTGTCATTCTTTCATGAAGCATGAACCCTGAAGGAGTGGGTTTACTCACCTTTAGAGAAGTTCAGCAGTCATTTTCTCTGGGTCCTGTATATCCAGTTTATAGAGTATACTGTCAAACAGTCCAGGCAAGAGCAGTTTCTTTCCCAAATGGCTGGCCTTGTCATATTAAAGGAAAATTCCATAACGAGTCTTTTTATTGCCCATCATCCTCTTGAAGTAATTGGTGCTACCAGAAGTAGACATGTCTCATTGTTGAGGAAAGTCTAAGTTCTTAAAACATTTTAAATGTTATATTCTCTAAGTATTTGAAGTGTTGAAGGTTATCTATCTAAATGTTATATATATGTATATGTATGTGTATATATATCATAACTAACAAGACTATAAGTTTAATTATATAGATGAATATCTATTAATGTGTATTTCATAATAATACATTGCATTGCAGTTTTAAATGAGCTGCACAAACACTTAATACCTTAAACAAGAGCAGAAATATATATACACAGTGTAACAAAATCAACCTCAAATTTGTATTAATAGACTAAGACCAAATATATAGACCATACAAATGCAAAGTATTCATCTCTATATCCATGTTCCCTTATATTTTTTTAGTAATTGATTGTGAGCATTAACAATTTAAGCCCAAACCCTTTTAAATGAAAACAAACATTTATAAACAATCATTTTGGGAATGTGGGCATTGTTTTCTCTAAACTGTTTCTTGCTGTTTGTTGAGCAAACTACTTTTAGGGTTCATGAAGACCTTTTGAGGGGAGTCTTGATCCATCAAATCACATTACCCTGGAAGAAACCCACAGGCTCTTATATTTGGTGGAAACAAAAGCACAACCTCTTTTTCAAAGTAACGTATCCTTAAACTCAAATTTTGAAATCAAGATATCTTTATGTTGGTTTAGCTTATCAGCCCCCAGAATCTAATATCTCTCTCCAGTCAAAAATTGGAAGAAAACACAATAATATACATAATCTAGACTCTCTGGCTATATTCCATCTTTATGTGGCTTATTTTTCTTTACTCTTTTAATCTATGATTATACTCTTTTACATTACTTTTACTGTCTCTCTAAAGACTTTGTTTTATTTTTTAAACCAATTTCTTTTTATAACTGTCTTACTCTTTTTCTTCTCTCTCCTAAGTATATGTACATTTATCCAACACTGGGACCCAATCAGAGGTCTTGTTAATCTGAATCTACCTTTATAGCATTTCTGTAATCATTTTCTCATAAGGAATGTCTTTTTTTTAAAAAATGCTAAGCAGGTATGGGTAGGACCAATTTCTTGGCCCTGTCAGTCTGTTCTACCCAATCCAACATGGCAGAGCCTTGCTCATTGTCTCAGCCATGCTCACTGCCCCAACTCCAGGGATAAATCAGGTCTATGTCGCCATTAAGCAATTTATAGCACATTGCTCACAGACCCCATTTAAGTGCTCTGTAACCACATCAGCATGAACCAGGAAGCCATCTCTTAAAAGAACTGAACAGTTGGTGCTGCCAATGCTAAGTCAGGAAGCCTTCTCTTAAAGAACACCATGCCTCTTTGTGCCTCTATCAAACACAGCCCATGTGAGAATATGCTGCTACCAAGAAGCTGTGCTTAACTCTGTTCTTTTGTGTCTAGAATTCCTTCCCAAGATCTCTCAGGTTTTATGTGGATACAGTTGGCCCACATTAATGTCATTTGTAAACAGAAACTGTGCTATTGTTTCCCAGCCACAGACCCAAATAATCACACCAAAACTGTATTAATTACAACCCTACTTAGACAATTGCTCAGGTGTATTCCTACCCAGCTCTTATATCTTAAATTAACCCATTGCTATTCATCTGCATCACCATATGGCTGAGGCTTACCAGTTAAGGTTCTGGCATCCTCTTTCAGCAAATATATGGTGTCTCTCTTATTCTGCCTATTTTCTTCCTCTATCTCTGATTGGAATTCTCACCTTGCTGTATTCTGCCCTGTCATAAGTAAAAGCAGGTTCTTTATTAACCAACGGTAATAAAACTGTTTTATGAGTATAGAAGATTTGACTCTGCCCCTCATCTGCCATAATGGTGGCTTGGACTAGGGGAAGGTGACCTGTCACCCAACTCTCCTGCCCCTTGCTATCTGTGACATTGGGAGTTCTGGCCCTGAGGTGATAAGATTGGAACATTTGGCTGACTGACCAATCCTACAACTACCCAGGACCAGAACCAGGGCTGAGAGTTGGCCCATCACATTATCATCCCATCTTTGATCTGATTGGACAGGTCAAGGTACAAGTCTTACAGATCCAAAGCTGTAGGATCTCCATGATATAGGACTACAGGAGGATATCCAAGAAGAGTCTCAGTGAGGAGCCAGTATAGATCATATAGCAGAAACGGAGGCCTTGAATCAGGGAATGAATAATTTCAAGTAATGCTATATGGACTAAAGTGTAGACTGTGTGACTCATAGTGTCATACTAAAGCTTTCCTGATGAGAGTTTTCTTTTTTATCTCCTTTATTATTTTCTTTTGAATTTTGTTTTGTTTTGAGGGGAGGCTACAATGATGGGGAAGTTCAGCCAATCACATTTGGCTAGGGCGTGGCCTCCTGAGTCTAAGGAAGATAAACTTGGACATCCAGGTGTGCTTTCCCTCTCTTCTCTGTGCGTGCTGGACCCCAGTCGTGTGAGTTTCCCCGTTTTCCAGTTATTAAACTAAATCTGTTGTATTGAGCTGGTCTGGTTTATTCTAGCTTACCAGTAGACCAAGCCCATTTCTACAGCGGCAAAGGGTGGATTCAAAGTGACGATGGGGAGATGAATGGGATTGAGATGCAAGAAGTGAAAGACACAAATAACATAGATAGATAGACAGAGAGAGAGAGAGAGAGATGATAGATATACAGGGATGATATGTAAGTTATAGTATATACATATAGAGAGAGACAGACAGATAGATATATTGATAGTTTTAAAAAATAGCATAGTCCAGATATGATATTACATCCTTCTTTTTTAATTATCTCATAAATTATAACCTGACCAGATTTTTCTCCTCCCTCCATGTCTCCCAGACTTTCTACCCCTAAGATCCACTCCTCCATTATTCTTCAGAAAATAGCAGACCTTTCAGGGATATCAATTGAGCACAGCCTAACAAGTTACATACAATAAGACTGGGCACAAATCCTCATATCAAGGCTAGATGAGGCAACATAGAAACAAACAATCACTTCTTTCTTAGGAAAATGGTGGAATGAATAGGTTTAGGCAATGCAATAGTATTGAATGCTGAAATTAGCTATCCAACATTGAACACGCATAAGAGACATTTGAATGTATATTACAAAGAGAAAAGGCTGACCTGAAAACCTTTCAGTTCCATGATTCTACCTATATGCCAAGGTATGAAGAATAAAACTATGGAGACATTGAGAAGATCAGAAATTTGTCAGGGGAGAGGAGAATGAGCAGCTGGAAGATAGAAGACTTTGGAAATGCAATTATTCTGTATGAAATTATTACAACTATGTCTAACAACAGAGAATACACACCAGGAGTGAGCCATAAAGTAAACCTGTGTAGAGTCTCTGTACTTTATGCTCAGTATTTCTCAATGTGTAACTTTCGTATCCAGTGATTATACAACTAGAAAGAAATGTCAAAAATGTACATTTAAATGAAAGCTTGCAACTCAAGCTTCCCTTTGAGAAGCAGCAAAATGGAAAACAAAGTCTGAAACTTTTCATGGGGATTAAATGAAGCAGAAAATTTTGCCATTTAATCCTCACTTAATCCTAAAGCAGTTTCTCATCCTCTATAAATAAGATGAGGAGGCTCTGAAAGGCTTTGTGGCCTATGCAGAGTCACATAGCTAGTAAGCAGTTGAACCCATACACCATGGTCTTCCACGGGTAGTCAAGGCAGTCTTTTTCTATCTAATAAATTCATGTGATAGTTGGAGAAAGCTTGGAAAATTCTTTGCCTCTAAACTTTATCTATATCTTAAAGTTTCTGAAGTTTAGATCTTAAAAAGATTTCCTAAAAGAAAAGATATTGGGGCTACAGATGCAGCTCAGGGGCTTGCTGCATAAGCACAGGAAGTTGAGTTCAGATGCCAGAACAGCCACAAATAAGTCAGAGAGTGCTAACAGGTCCCCCACTATCCTCCTTGGCCTCTTGTAGCCTCCATGTGCATGTGCACAGACACACTCCCACATATATGAACATCCACCACACACAGACACACGTCTCTGGAGAGAACCTCCAGAGACGGTGATCTCAAAGATAGGTGAACCTTTACATAACTGATTCTTCACTGTAGTCCACTGCAATACAACTGTTACCTACAAATGAACTAGTATCTATTGTAGTTGAGAGGTTGTTTTTTTATTTTTTTTGCTCATGGCAATGAGAATAGAAATCTCCTACCACTGAGCTATATTTCCCAGCCCTCTTTTTAACTTTTACTTTGAGATGAGGTCTAAGTTGCCTGTACAAGCTTGAAACTCACAAATTTCTATCTCAACCACCTGAACCCATATCAGAGGTCCATGTGTAGAAGAAGGCTTGGTTCTCAAAGCAACACTGTTAGGAGGTAGGGCCTAGTGGTATGTCATTAGATGACAGGTATTCAACCTTGATATTCTCTTCATTTATTTATTTAGCTTCATTTACACTCACGGGTAAATAATTAAAGTTAACAACTAAAGTAACATATGAAGCATGTTAAAATTAATTGATTCTGGTACCAGAAGATCCATTGGAGGGGTGAGGGTGTTCCTGACAGCCCAGCAGAAGCCCCGGAAAGGGAGCACAGGCATTCCTCAACCCCCTAAACTTTCTGGTCATTCTGCAGGGGGTTCTCTCCCTGGCTACTGCCTCTCTCTTCTTATCCCATCCCAGCTTGCGCCCAGACACTCCTTCCCTTCTTTGGAGTCATAAGATCCCCCAGGTCAGCCTGTTTGGGGGCTGGGACCGGATGGTGAGTGCAACCAGGTGGGAGTTCCTTTGTTTCACTAAGCCTGCAGGCATCAAGTTAGTCCTTTTGTCTGCAAGGTACCTGGCCAGCAAGGGGCCCTGATCCTGTACCAGAAGATTCACTGGAGAGCATTTGAAGGAAGAGATGGGCAGGCGCCAATGCAAGAATTCCTC
>LOEQ01012731.1:0-10070 GCA_001685075.1 Bramus lutescens
GATAGATAGATAGATAGATAGATAGATAGATAGATAGATAGATAATAGGTGGTATACAAATAGCCAATAAATTATAAGTAGCTATGTAGGCAGGTGATAAATATATGGATAAATAGAAAGAGACATAATAAAGATTATGACAGTAATTTTTCTTATTTGTTATTTTGTTGAGTTGATGTTTTATTTTAGACATTTAATGACAACATCTTCCAAATTGATTCTAGCTTCTGAACATGTTTTCTTCTATTGTTGTTAGAATGTTTCTGTCCCATTAAATTTCACTCTCATGTTTAACACTTATGTAACTTATAAATACATGGCTCTCTTATGCCCAGTGGAAATTCATTCTTTCCATTTTCTTAAAATGGAGATTGATTTATATAAGATATGTCCTTCTTCATAAAGTGGGGTGTCTGGATTAAGCAAATTATTTACTGTGACCTAAATACTTCACCAGCAGCAAAAGTCAGAATAAAATAATTTCTTTTTTTTTCAAATTAATGCTATATCTATTCATCAAATAATGCCTTTTGTTCCCCTTAAATTTCATCCAATTTTAAATCTTATTGGAGAAAACATTGTTTTCTTAAATGTTATTGTTTCAGTTATAGCATTGACATTGACCACTTTAGGGTGAGATGGTAACTGAAGTCCAATTTTCAAAAAGGTGAAAATCATTGCCTAAGTCATGAATATAAAATTAGCATGTATAAAAAGATTAAACTTAAATCATAAATTGATACAAAGCCAGTAGGGTGTAGAGCCAGAAATTAGGGTCATTAAGAAAAGTGCCTTCCACATTTGGGTCTCCAGCACCTACTAAGAAAAATGTTGGGCATATCTTTGCAACATAGAACTTGGGGGGATGGAGGTAGAAGAAGAAAAATGCCAAGAGCTTGCTAACAGCTCAGCAGTGACAGCCAAATTCCTCAAGAGACACTCTCTAAAAAATTAACATGAAGAGTCATGGTGGAAGACACCCAACGTGAACTTTTAGACTCCACATATATGTGCATAAATAAGAATACATGCCCACATAGGAATACACATATACACATACATACACACAAGCACGCACACACACACACACACACACACACACATACACTACAGATCTACGTTTCCACAAAATGTAATGACTACTCAAAGAATATTGTAGTAGCTAGAGTATTAGAGGACAGCAAAGCTTTCAGGTTAGAAAGAAAACTGAAGTATTTTCCTTAATTCATAAACTTTGGGGATAAACCCTTACATCAATATAAAATCATTTGTATTTTTATTTGACAAAATAGTGTAAGCATTACTAAATCTGGTGTTTTGAGTCAAGGGTAAGGTCTTTCAGCAACAAAGAAAAATCTTTAGCTGCCTTCTCCCTACACATGACATATACATGCTGCCACTGAACATATTTGTATCACACATTGTTTTCTATTAGGGATAGTTTTAAAACTATACCATTTCTCTCAGGTGATTTCTTATTAGCTTTTCCAGTATTCTTAAAATGTGGAACTTTCTTCCTAAAGTCAGTGCTGTGTGTTCCTAGCTCAGCCCCCACTGTTTTCTACAGTCATCTCAGACACTTTAAAATAGCACAGGTAAAATGAATGTAAGTACCTAATAGGGTTGTAGGAATGTAATTGGCCAAACCTTGAATCATATGTTCAATAAGCCACAGTCTCTTTTTATATCATTCAACAATAAACTAAAAAAGGAATAGGAGAGGTTGTGCCTGAGTCTGGGGGAGACTTTTCCTGAAGCATCAGATGGGAAAGCAATAAACTTCACAGACACACTTCTGGAAGGGCTCTGCCTCGAAGTCACAATAGTGATTGACACTGTATGTGATCATTTGTGTTCTTCTGATAAAAAGTTATTTCAACAAAACAAATTTGTATAATATACTACTGATTGAAATTCAGTGATTTCCCCCTGCCTGCTTCCTTTTGTATCAGCCCCTTTGAAGTACTATTCATATAGTGATTGAAAGTTAAATGCAATTTAACACAGTGGATGCAATTTTCTATTCACTGAAGTAGAATCGAACTTAAATGTATTGGCTGATTTCTATCTATGCAATTGAATATCTTCTCTTCTTTGTTAAGGGTCAGTGTACAAAGTAATTTGACTCTTTAGTTACACTGTTTTAAATCAATGTTAGAGGTAAATTAAATCAGATGTATTAGCTAAAATTATTGGAAACATATTTTTAATTTGCTGCTTATAAAGCACTTGTCTCCCTAATAGAAATCACCATGGTAATAAAGAATACTGCTATCACATAGTTATAAGGTAGACATTAGATATTGAAACACCATCTCTGATTAACAACATATATGAGCAAACATGAAAGAGCTATATGTCTAGATGCCTTGTCTAGCTTGATTCTAAAATGTTTCCCATAGTACTGTACCAAACAGTTTATAATTAATGTAGGCCTCTGTGTGTTTCCTTGGGATTAAACAACCACAGGACCAGGTGGTACAGAAACTTCTGTCAACAAATGCTGCCAACATGGGCAACTACATCCACATAAGAGACCCACATTGAGAGAGCTCGGGAAGTAATTGTAGACACAAAAGAACAGAGGTAAGCATGGCTTCTTGGTAGCAGCATTATCAGGTGGGCTCTGTTTGCTAGAGGAAAGCGTATCTCCCTTAAGAGAAGCTTCCTGACTCAGCTTTAGCAGCAAATACCCTGTAGCTCTTTTAAAAAGCCCTGCCACCAAGCACTTTAATGCTTCTTGGTGGTGGCAGGGACCTTGACACTCCATAGAGTTATGGCAATAAACATGGCTCCCTCCAGTACCCCAGTAATGAAGCTAACCTCTACAAAAACTAAGGAATGGGTGGATCCAGCTGTCAAAGCCACGGATTTAATCCTAGCCACACTGCTTAGCAAATTAAAGACTCATGTGGTCAAAGAAAGACATACAGTAAAGATAGATTCAGATGAAAAGAGACCTCTAAATGGTTGACAGTGTATTTAAAAAAATATGTAGGCTTGGGAGAGAAAAGAAAAAGGATAAAGTCCTTAAAAAATGAAAGAGAATATTGGGTGTGGTGGCACACACCTTTAATTCAAGCACTTGTGAGGCAGAAGTAGGTGGATCTCTGTGAGTTCAAGGACAGCCTGGTCTACAGAGTTCCAGGACAGTCAAAGATACAAAGAGAAACCCTGTCTCAAAAAAAAAAAAAGCAAAACTAAAACTAAAACTATCAAAATATAGTTTAAAATAAAGATGGAAAATATGCAGAAAATCTGGATACTGAATATTATTGTGCTGTCTTTTAACTGTTTGACTACTGAGGGAAGAGCAACAGCTGATAAAAGACATTTGATTCTAAATGTTGTGGGTTATACATTTTGAAATATATATATATTGAAAAAAAACAAGGCAGACATGAGTCTGGCAGAAGATAGATTGAGGTAGTGGTGAGTTGATATGATCAAAAGGCATTGTATTCATGTATGAAAAGAGTAAATAAAACTTATTTAAGAAAAATAAGAACAAACATACTAAATTGATGGGTCACATTAAATGCTGTTCTAAAAGACAGTTCAATACTACAAGGAGACACATAGAGAGTGCAGGGTATCTCTAGATAGTGCCAAAGGAGACATCTTGGAATGACCTTTGACCTCTGATCTTTGATAATAGTCCAAACCCAAGCTATTTGGACAATTCTCGCTGACAAACTCAATGCCCCAGGCAGCCCAAATTTTCATAAGTATGGTCTTAAGTTGCTCAGTTTGGGTGTTGTTACTCAAAAGAACAAACTAATAAATACAGCAAAGTATAAGCATCAATGGAATAATAATAAAAGACCAACAGTTCTTTAAGTCATCCTGTGTTTGAAATTTTGTTAGTTACCAAAGCCATGGCAATCAATACATTGAAATAACCTATGGTTCTGTTATCTACCATATTGTAAACTGAGGAAATAATAGTATATCCCTCAAAGGAGTTTTGAAAAATTTGTAGAAGGATAATATTTATCAGAAATCATCCATAAAATAAGCAAATGTCATTATCAGTCTACAAGGTGACAAAGGAGATAGCACTCAGTTTGGAGTTTAATGTATGATGAGTGGTATTTATATCGACAAGTCAAGACCATGATGGGGACACCCACTCAAACAGTCTACGTGAGCTAGTGGGAGCTCACCAACTCCAGCCAGACTGGGAAGGAACCAGCATAGGACCAAACTAGTTCCTCTAAATGTGGGTGACAGTTGCATGGTTGGGACAGACTGAGGAGCCACTGGCAGTGGCACCAGGATTTATTTCTACTGCATGTACTGACTATTTGGGAACATATTCTCTTTGGATGTATACCTTGCTCAGCCTAGGTATAGTGGGGAGGGCCTTGGACCTTCCACAAGGCAGTGTGCTTTATCCTCTCTGGGGATTGGAGGGGGTTGGGTGGGTATGTGTAGAGAGTGGCAGTAGGGGAAGGAGTGGGAAACTGGGTTGGTATATTTTAAAAATGTAACAAATAAAAAAAAATGAGAGTGAGGATGCCAGATATCTAAAGATACACGACAGTAGAGGTGAGAGATGAACATCTTCCTAGGCAAAACCCTAGCCTGAATAGTAAGAGAGGGAAAACACAGGACTCATGTGCTTTGGGCTTAGTCTTGCTTCCTTTCATCCCACATGCTCACCACTTTCAAGTTGTGTGATGTTAAGTAGCAAATTAAACTTCAATCCATTTTTCCTATTTTTAAATAGGAAAGATAACAGGCATCTTATCTGCTTGCCATAAAGAGCAAATTTGATGCTGCCTATAAAGCAACTGGATTGTTTCCTGAAACACACTGGGTGTAAAATAAAGTACTGCTCTGTCCCTGAACACCCCTAAACTGTGAGACCATTTTCCTTCTGGACCTTTAGTTCTCCAAGGACTATTTATATTCCTCTAAATTAGTGCCTCTACTTGGACAAACATTTTTTAATTAATATGAATAAACATCCATGGTTCGTCTTTGTTTTGTAATAAAGAGGCTTGTTATAATGAATGTTTCTCATTTCCCACAATCTGTATTTTATAACATGAATATCAGGATGTAAAATGAAGGAGAGGATATAGGTCTGTGTCTTCTATAAGATGCTAAAATAACTACAGCAAAAAAAATGCCTTTTTCTTCTACAGGACCTATTTTCAGTAAAAATGCAGATTGCAGATTGAGTTTTATATCTGCATCCTGTCCTTTGCACTGGCTTTTATTTCTTTAACTACTACTCAAAGTACCCTCCACAGTCCATGTGGTATCATAGAATTTTTTTTTCTGGTCCTAACGACAGAACTTTATAAATCACTCATGGAGAAGTTAACTAAATAAAAAACAATGTGTTTGTGATACTTCGAAGTAAATGTTTATTCTGTTATATGCCAGCTTTCCAAGTAGAGATTTGACTCAAATTGATTTCAAAGACAATGTTAGGTTTGGGTTTATGATATTTCCACTGGAATTTACTAATGTAATTCAGTATTTGTTATACTAAAAGTAAGTAGAATGAACAAGTTACTTATTTTTCACATAGAAGTCTCTGTCTCAACTCAAAGATTATAAAAAAAAGCATTCACTAATTTTTCTGAAAATACTCTAATTTAAATTTGTATTGGCATGAAAAGCTTCCAAGCAATTTTCTTGTTAATCCATTAACGAACATACTTCTGACAGATGGAGCTATTTTCTGCTATTAATCTTATTTTTTTGCCTACAAATAATATCATCTTGTCTGTTCTCAATATGAAATGTTCTCATGGTTGACTCAGTCTGATAACCTCTTGACTTTCTTCAGTTCCTGATTTCTTCCAAGAACGGTCTGCAATCTGTTCCTTATCAGCAGATCCAGTCACGATTTTAAAACTGTTCTCCTTCCAACTAGGATAGCATGCTTGGGCTCCAGTAATACTTGCAGGATAAAGGAAAAGCTTTCTGTTCTTATGACATGAGTCACTGATGTCATTCAACTCCATAAAGGTGAGTGGCTCTCCTTGCTGAACATAAAAAGTTGCTGCCCCAAGTTGGGGGTTTTTCAGACTACGTAAAGAATAAATTTGACATTGAAGGATCTCTGAAGGGTCTCAGGAAAGAAGAGTCAAATAAATTAAAAAACACATATTATCTCATCCTCCTCTTCATTTGAGGCACAATGAAAATATAGACAAATGAGAAAAGCATCCAAGTGCATACAATTGAGCCTGGTTAAATGAACACATTTTTCTTATTTTTCTCCCATTTTAAAGGAAAAAAGTTCAAATGTAAATGAAGCCTCACATTTGCTTTTACCATATACTTTCTCCCCTTTTAAAGATGATCTAATTCTTGAATTTCGTATTTTTAAACTTCATGTTTGCACAAATAAAAATATAAATATGCATCATTATTTTGAATATTTGTAATTCTACATGAATTATATTATTCTATATGTATCATTTTGCAGCTCAAATTGCTTAGCATTGAGCATTTTAGGTTTACCCACACAGTTCATTACAAAGGTGCTATGGTATTTAAATGCTGTGTGGTATGGAAACACAAATGTCAGTATGCCTAGCTCCAGTTCCTGAGGATTTTAGTAACTTTATGTTCCTGTTATTCTCCCATTGTTGTTATGCACTATTTGTGCATTTCTCTATGTGTAGTCTGAGAACTCTTACCACACAAATTGTTCCAGTACATTATGAACAACCACACAGTGAACTGTCTGTGAATTTCTCTACTGTGCAGTCTGAGAACTCTTAGAGCACAAACTGCTGCTATGCATTATGAACAACCACAGCCCCCAGAACTAAGAAGCTTCAGTGTGCAATTTTCCCCTTTACCCAGAAGAATGATTTTTACACTTTCTCTGTTTACAATTGTCAAATTTCATGTGCTTTCTTTTCCAACTTTAAGCTGAATAGCTGGTAGCTTGAAGCACCTGTAATCATCACCCCTCTGGGTTTAAAAGTGCTCAGCATCCTCATGATTAATTGATATGGATTTCTTTTATATCAACATCCTATTCTCCCTCTATTTTATAAGCTTTAAAATGATTTCAGAAATATGTGATATGCTCTTCATACTAATTCTATTCTGAAACTAGAGTCTTTTATTTATACATTTTTCTTTTACCTTAGAGAAAACTGCTACTATCAGGAATATTAACAAAAATAACATATTTTGCCCTCTTTTCTCTGGTCTCATTCACTGTCATGCTACTTACATTTTAAAGAGAGGTGGAGGAAAGATGATTCCAATGAGATCCCTGGTCTATGCTTTCTTTCATCATCCCACTCACTCACTAGGAGCTCCTTCAAGGTCCATGCCATAGCCTTTGGCAAAGTGTAGTGATTTAAAGTGAACAGCTAGATAGGAATGGCATGGTCTCACTTACGTACAGAATATAAGAAGCCAAATTTATAAGAGTAGAAGGATGGTTACTGGAGCCTGAGAGGAAAGAAGAAGGATGCGTGCAAAATAAGTAGATGTTGATAAAACATACAAACCTCCTGTCAAACATGAAGCATGTGCTGTCAAGGTCTATCTCATGGTAGTAGATATGTTAATTAGTTTAATATCATTTAATACTTTTTGCATATATCAAAATACCACATGCTTCATAAATATATAATCATTCTCTATTGACTAAACTAAAAATTTAAACAAACTTATAAAATAAAGCACTGGATTGAGCAACTAATTAGTTGTCATTTTCCCAGTGTGTGGGTAGCCATTACTGGATTACAGGGCCTAACTAATATAGGCCAATCTAATAAATTACTATTGTAATTTCCAGACTGGCAGTTCTATTCCTCTAAATAAATAAATAAAACCCTTACTAATATAGATCTCAACACAGAAGTAATATATCTCACAACCAACCTCATGTTATTGTCAAAAATTCCTGTGAACTGGTTGAGATTATAGATCTTTCTGGAAAATATATTTTTAGCTCTGACTCCATAATGAGGAAGTGGGATTTGCTTGGATAACTGGCAACTGTACCATAAGCTACTAGGTTAGAAGCAGTATGTTGGGTGCTTACTTGTTGTCAATTTCTTTCTTGCCTTTACTGTTACCTTTTCCATATGCCACATTTTATAGAGAAAATAGAAGAAGTCATTACAGTCTCCCAACCAATAAGAATACCTACACAAATAAAGACAGATAATAACTCAGTATATATCTCCATAAAATGAAATGTATTTTTGCTTTTTATAAAATAAAGCATGTTACAGGAATACCACACAATCCTACAGATCAAGCAGTTATAGAAAGATCAAATCAAACTATAAAGGATATGCTAAACAAACAAAAAGGGGTGGAAAATGCTCCCAGAAATAGATTCCATAATGCTTTATTGGCCTTGACTTTTCTTAATGCCAATGAGAAACGAAAGACAGCAGCAGAAAGACAATGGGTAATGGAAAAGTCTGCTGAATTAAATCAACTGGTTCATTTCAAGGATGTACTGACCTCACAATGGAAGCCAGGAAATGTGTTGCATTGGGAAAGTGTTTTTGCTCTTGTTTCCACAGGAGAAGANTATGGATACCATCAAAATTAATAAAGATTCAGTTTGAAGAGGAGAAACCTCTTGCAAAGGAGAAATGGCAGCTATTCCACAGTGGTGAAAAACATATAGGTGGTAGGAAAAACATGTAGGATGGGGGCAGGGTTCTTTTCTTGTCTTTGCAGGAAAACACTCATCTTCAAAAAATTCAAGGGACCCTGGATGTTTGATGTTTGAATACTGACAGATGGAAAAATTACTACCCAATAAGGATCATCAAGAAAATCAAATATGTTCTGTAAGCACAAACACACACACACACACACACACACACACACACATATATAGCAAAAGAGAGAGAGAGAGAGAGAGAGAGAGAGAGAGAGAGAAAGCTGGTTTCAGAGTTGGACACTGGCTCTGTCCCTCTCTAATTCCAAGCAAGCTGTTAAAAGAAAAGCCCAGAGTTTCTGTCTCATGTCAGGAGCCATGATATGGGGCAGAAAGAATAAAGTATTTTATAAAAATCTCTACTTTTCTTCATATCTTTTTTGTCTTTAGCATACTTTTCATTGAATATATATGTCTGTATATTTCTGCATAAATAATATTTAAGTTTTCCACAATGAACAATAAATTTTCCTGCAGTAATTTTTTAAGTTTTCAGGAAGAACATGAGGCCCCACAACAGCAACTCCACCTGGTTGATAAGATGTTATGATGCTGATAGCACTACTACAAGACCTGATTTGGGTACCAGCTGCACAAGATGGCTCCAAATTGGTTAGCTGAAATGGTGCACTTTTTATACAACATTCTGGCCAGACCTCCACAAAATACTCAGAGACTATTTGTAACTGTACAAGATATTAATCTTGAACTTAACCATCATTTTATTTCACTGGATCCTGTAGAAAGTACGTCACCCACATGAGAGCTAGAAGTAATTCTAAAAGACTATGTCTCCCTTCCCAGCAAAGTTTATCCTTAGGGTTAGGGAGATGATTTAGGTGTTGATTATAATTGGTATATGGCTGAGGGTTGGGGGAGGAATTTTATATGCTCAGGGATCTTTTTGGAAAAAAAAAGAAGAATTGGATGGGATAATAGATTGCTATAAACTTACTCACACTAATAATAACAGTGAGTAATAGAGTGAATACTTGTGAGTTATTATTTATAGACAATTACAGTGGTAAAGATAGATTATTGTATATTGAAACAAAGATAAATTATATTGAATATTGTATGTATGCTTCTACCTCTGTATAAAACATTTTTTATATATTGATATATAGTTACCATATTGAAGTGTACATTTCTACCTCTGATCAAGATACTTACACATTGTTTACATTTGGAGGTCATTATCCTCATTTATTGCACAGCTGTTTACTGTCTTAGTCTTTAAATTATATAGGTATTAAGAATTATAGATCAATAGTCATCTATGTTTGTCATACTTATAGTTTGACTAATCAGGTTCTTTAGATACATAGAGATTATATTCTGCATTGATAGATAATCTTCAACCACTTCAAAGAGCTGTAGAAAATGGCATTTAAATAAC
>LOEQ01012734.1:0-24510 GCA_001685075.1 Bramus lutescens
CAACATAGTTGTAGGTGAATACTTATTTAAGCAAGAATTTCATCAAAACATCTAGTTGTCTTGACTAAGGCCTATATGACTGAATCATTTGGAAGACATTTTAAGGAATTGTTGTGGTAATAATAGTGGCTAAAACTTTGAGTGCCATTATTGTATGCTATGCACTATTCAAAAACCTTTAAATGTGTTCTTAGTTTTCATAAGAAGAATAACTCAGTGAAGGAGGCATGTCTGTTTAGTTTTATAGGTCTGAAAATTATAGTATTAGTAAATAAGAGAAAGTGCACATGGAATGTTCCCAGTGACAGACAAAACATACTTCCTTTGTCCATATTCATATATTCTAGCAGGAGGGCTGTGAAGATATTCAGAAAAGTGACATCTGGGGGTCAACAAATGGTGGAAAAGCAGAAAAGGAATGAGGTTGAGAAAGTAACACATGGTTAAGGGGTGGTCTTATTACATATGCATAATAACCATTGGCAGAAGGGCACAATAGAGGGGGAGTTCTGTGATGTTATTGACAGAGCTCTCGCTTAGACTTAGCGCTGCTCTCTGAGCGTGCCATCGATGCATTTCCTATGGTCAACCCTCTTAACATTTGGGGAAACGAGTACTTCTGTCCTGAAAGTGGATCTGTGTAAGGCTCAGACCATTCATTGCCAACACTACTATTACTGTTCATCCATATTAGGTAAAATACAGGCGTTGATAATTGTACATAAGTGCACATACCTATATATGCTTATAGTCTAACCTATAAGGTCATGTGAGATATACAGATATGTGTGTGTACACACTGACATGGGTAACTATACACGTAAGTGCACACACACACACGTAAAATGAAAAGAATGGACCCTTTCATAGTAGAAAACGATCTACTTTTTCTAAATTAGATTGCCTCTTCTGTGAATGCTGTTCTCTCAGAACTTCTGTCTGTCATGAGGGTTGAACACAATTTCAAAGAAGGTTTTTGTCCTAATGATACATATCAGGGCTTATAAGACAGAAGTCATGTCACTGCACAAAAGCCTCCAATTTGAGAAGACTCTTCACTTTATATTTGAAGAAAGGGGATAAGTACAGTCATGTCAAGTACTTCTAATGAATGTACTATGAAAGTCTCACATAATAAAATATAACTTTCTATTATTATTGGGAAGTTCTGTGGTTAGAGGACCCTCTTTCTGCGACAAACTTCAAAGATGTAATGCACCCATACAGTTAGCTCATGGGAAGGACTAAAGCATATGCAACTGGCTTTCAGCTAACAGAGTGTAGAATTCAGCTTCCGTTTGCCCATCTTTGCATTCAGTTTCCCTTTGAAAAAGTAGAGAGAATGAGGAGCAGAGAAGTAGCCAGGGAGGAGGATATACTCATGGAGATTGATGTGCATGCCTGCTTCTGGGTGTGTCGAGAGTACAATTTAGCTGAGCCTCTGGGCAGCTCTCAATATTCCTGACTGACTCCAAGATGCCAGTTTCAGATTGCCTCTGGCGATTGCAGAGATCATTTCCACAAATATAAACTGGTCTTTTACAATTTTCTCCTCTTTGCTCTGAGCTCTCTCTTGTGTGCTCTGCTCCATAGAGACCCAGTATTAATTTGACACCGTCACTTTAGGCACATTTCCCCTGGATTCTTCTTGGTGTTTTTCAAAGCTAATATTTCTTTCTAATGCAGTTTATTTCTTCTGAATTGTTGCTACGCTGTGCACATCTGATGGGGAATTCAAGAAAGTAGGCTAGGACTTATTGATGTGACCTATCATGACAATTCTTAAGTAGTAACTTAGAGGGACATGTTTGCTGAGAACATAAATGACTTAAATTCGTATTCTTGGCGAGAAACTTATTCTTTCAAGCAACCAGCTTCTAATTATTTTAAAGGATTTTTATGTTTAGAGAGAATTTTTACTATTTTAGAAGTTGTGAAGAAACTAGTTTTAACTTATGGCAGCTGAAAATTGTGCAGCACACATTTGAACCTGAGCTCTGTCAAGCAAGTCTACCTCTGCTAGGTAGACTATGATAGACCAAGAGTTAGTGCCACAAACGCAAAAGGGGCTGAGAGCCTGATCTCTGTTTTGTGGTCACAGGTGGTATATGAAGTCAATGGGCTCCCAGGGTAGACTGGCTTTCAAAGTAATGAGAAGTTGCTGCTGCCGTCGCTAGGGCTCTGTCTTTGGTGCAGGTAGGGACGTTGTAGTTTCCTCCTTGTTTCCCAAGGAGTCAGGTGCCTTCTGGCCTTGGCTGATGATTTCTGAGTACAAAGGTATTATTTATGGCTCAGAGTACTTAGTAGCTGGCGTGGGATTTCTAGTTCTTTCCTTCTGCCATAGTGGGCAGCAGAATTCTAGATAGTGAATTCTTTGAGCCAGGGACCCCAGATGGAGAAAATGCAGGGCTGGTAGCGTCTGCGAGAAGCAGCTCCAGCGCATCATTGCTCAGCACAGCTGCTGGGCGGTGGTCGCTGTTTCAGAGTGGGACGAAGGTCACAGCACAGCTGACTGCTGTCTGCCTAGCATCTCTATACACTCAGACTTGAAGCATGGTTTTGGTCTACATCTTTAATCTGGGGTTTCTACTTTTTCAGCATGTCTGCGATTTACCTGGAACCTTTTTAGTGAACTCCTTCATGGCTAAGACAATGAAAGCCAGCACAAGTCTGCCCAATTCAATAACCCAAATGCTCAGATTCCTTGTGTGTCCTCTTACGAGTTTCTCTCTGTAAATGGAAGGTATTTTTAAAACCTAAGCCTCTTCTTGAATGTAATGAATTTTTATAAATGTGCTAAATGTATGGAAGATGTGGAGGCTACTTCCTGCTACATTTATGACTTTCAAGTTCCAAGGGTTTATCACAGTTCTAATGTAATAATATTTGATGAATAAACATATATTCAGCTCCGTTTTCCTTAATTATGCTATTAACCTCATAGTGTCTCTCTTTAACCTATGCTGTACGATTGAACCATCCTGATCTCTTTAAAGCAACCACTACAGAGAAACATCCAGAATGGTTCTCTGAGAATCCTAGAGTAGTTTTAGGAACTGAAAATCAAATCTGTCCATTGTCTGCCCTCATCTCATGCTGGTCCGGAATTTGCAAACTGGGTTTCTGAACTCCTAGATTGCTGAACTGTCTGGCTCTGGGTGTGTGTGTGGGGGGGGGAGTTAAATTTAGACTGCGTGATTTACCATGACCCTTCTGAGTGTGACGTTCTCTATTAGTAACTCAGAAGCCATTTGTCAGTAAATCCTTTATTTTTGTCCCTCTTTCATTTCGAAGTGACAGCACCTCCTTGGTCCTAAGTGCATGATGGACATTTGGCATTTGAGACTCTTTCTTAAGACTTGGGACTGTGGTTTTCATGGTAGGATCTCTAGCAGCATCCTTGGCCTCTCCCCACTAGATGCCTGTGCTCTCCTCCAAGTTGTGATGGCCACACATGTCCTAAGACATAGTTGAAAACCCCGAGGGCGCAAGAACATTAGCGAATCCCCATTTGCACAGCAACATACTTTCTGAAAGAGCTGTTGTTCTTCTGTACTTGAAAATTTTGCTCTGAGATGCATTTTTTGAATTATTTTAGATAATAAAAAAGTGAATGTTAATTCCACATAAGAAAATAGCAGCAATCTTTCTTTTTAATCACCACTAAGCCCATTTCATTACAGGGATGTAGTCATGGGCTCCGTCTAAACATTTACAGTCTCAGGACAGGAACATCACATCATCTGTCTCCATTTCAAACACTGGCAGTCAACTCGCTTTTTATAGATTCTTAACACTTTCAAAGTACTTGCAATCCCAAGTAATAGGGTGAGTTAACTCTCTTTTTAGTTTTTCTTCTTTCAGAAAAGAATTGAAAACACTGTATTCTGCCCAAGAAGCTTAAAATGACACTATGTGTTCTTGGTGTGGACAGCAAAAGGAATTAGCCTTTATTATTTCATGTATTTAGCTATCATAACACTGTTGGTGATAAAAATCTCTGTTGTCAGAAGAATTTATTTACTACCTTTCCCTGTCCTTACTCTCGTATCTTTGACTTGCAAGCCACTGGTAATCAAACGGAAATAGCTAGCAAGACTCAGACTGACAGCTTACAGATGTGTATAGTGTGGCGTGTGTGTGTGTGTGTGTGTGTGTGTGCACACATCTTGTCATCTCATTTCTTTTTGAATTTTGCTCATTTATTTATTGATTTATCTATTTATTTATTTATTTGTTTATTTTTTGATGTGGAAGATAGACATCCACCCTGATAATCTTTCCTGATAACCCTGTGCCTAGAAATTGACTTGTTCCACATGATAAAATGAAGAGGACGCTGAGTCAGATTGAGAAGAAACGAAATAGAGTCCACAGAGAAGAAAATGAGCCCAGGAGTCAAGAGGTGAGAGAGAGGCTGCTGCTCAGTGGTTCAGGATTATTTGATCAATGCCTGGGAAAATGCAGAGGGAAACAGCAGGCAGCCCAGTTGTTTAGTACTCTAGCTACAAGATGGCGGCTGTCTGTGAAGTGATTAGCCATCTCAGTGTTGACTGGATAATGGTGGAGTGGGAGGATCAGGAGATGTGAATGAACCCAAACAGCTCAGGTCACAAGACAGTTGTGTGCAAAGATGCTATTCGGTCTGCCATCTGCTCGTCCCAAGCGAAGCGGGAGACTGGGACTTTAAGTTCTTCGGCTTCTACATCACCCTTGCCAACGCTGGGCATTATTTTTACAACAATGTAGTATTTTTAGACGGAAGGAAACATGTAGACAAAACACGTTAGTTTTTCCCAAAGAGTGTGAATGGAAAGGCTGAAGAAGAAAGAGGAGGAGAGGGTAAGGTGAAGCTTGCTGGGAGGAGAGCTCGGAGGCAGCAGAACCCTGACTGGACCAGCATCTGGCCCTAGGTACGCTGCGGATTAGTGCACCATTACCATTTAAAGGTGCTATTTGCTTTGACTCAGGGCAGGCTCGGAAACATGCTGTAGCTGAATTTACTATTTTCCTCTGTCGAACTTAAAAAGAGCGGCTTTGTTTTGGTTTCTTTTGAGTTTTGAAATGTTTTCCTGCATCCATCTGAGGACCGGCTTTACACAGCAGGTGTTAAGGCTCCAGCGAGGTCTGTTGGACAAATGATTCATAAATATGTGCTCCCATGCTGTACAATGGTTGACTAGAAGCACACAGATGGAGCAGCCCTATTCTATTGAGGAAGTGGTATGTGTTTTTGTAAAAACTGTGATACACATGGTTTTTAGCCAAGGAGCCAGACTCTGGGAAAGTTTTTTTTTTTTTTGAATAATTTACTTACGTTGTACTGATTTGTAGAGGGGAAGTGAGATGTAAATATAACCCTTACAGGAGGGCCTGGGAGGGTCTTAATACAGGAAAATCGAGACGTATCTGGGGAATTTCAACAAGAATATAGATAAGCTGGTTTTGCTGACGTGTGAGCTATTTCTTATTTTATAGTAATGTTCAGAATTAAGCTTGATTAAGTAACAGAGAAGGCTATGGTTTAAACCTAACAGAAGGTGAATTAAGACTGACTTTGGATTCCAACACATTGCCTATGGTTACAAATGTAGCACTGTGAGCCGGAAGCATCATTACCTCCTGCCCCAGGATGCATCTGTTTCACATTCACTGGACCAGTTCGACAGGATGTGACCTTGCTCCACAGCTCACCTGGAGGCATCCCCCCACCCCACTCCTTGGTCCACACACTTTATCCAGTATTCCATCCTCATGTAAGCATTCATGGGGATGGACCTTGGTGAAGAGACCCAGTGGGCTAATTGGTGAAGGGCTTTGACTTTGAGAAGGGGCATTTCAGACCACCTTCACAACACATAGGATCATACTGGATCCTGGACTAGAATCTTATTTGCAATGTGTTAGAAAAAGACAGACATCGGCAGAGAAATTCACAGAGGGTTCAAAGAGGGAGGAGGAGAGGCCGGTGTGGAGGGAAGGCAAGCAAAGTGTGTTTCTTCTCATTCTTCTTAATGAAAAGGCTGTGAAATCATCTGCTAGAAAGGGAGCCAAGAATGAAAGACACTGACATGGTATTTTCCTGAGTAACATATTGTTTGATCGCTTTTTTTTTCCTTTTTCCTTTTTCTTTTTGGTTAATTGTACTGCTTCTTAGTTAATTGTGTTCTGTTAGCCTGAAAGGAAAGGCCAACAGAGGAAGAAAGCTTCCCACTGAGCACAGGTGGAGGCAAGCCTTTGATTAGTGACTATGGCTGTAACCTAAGTGTGTGTCACTATTTTTCACTTGCTTACTGGATTCATAATGTCCATGAAAATGGCTAGTAGGTGTACAGCTGCTGAGCTCCTCAGCTAGCCACTCCGTGCTTTAAAGCTCTAGTTCAGAGAATTCCGGAAATGCCTCTTATATCCTCCCTGCTTCTGACTTCCATGTTTCACTGCCACTATGATTACCTGCTTAAAACAACATGGCTCCTTGTGATTTACGTGGTTCAAAGTAGTGGGATCTTATTTTGATTGGCATTGGTAGGATTTAACATATTCACGTTAATTATTTCATTTTAGTTGGCCTTTATATGAAGGTGATAGAATCCCTTGAGATGTTTTGTATGTGAAACAAATACTTACATGCAGTATGTACCTGGGAGGGAAAGAAAAAGGATAGGAGAGAGGAAGGGAAGGGGAGAGAAAGAAGGGGGAGGGAGGAGAGAGAATGGGAGGGAGAGAAAGAGGACAGGAAGGAGGGAGGAAGGGAGGGGGAGGGAGGAGGGAGGATGGGAGGGAGGAGACATGAGAGGGGAGGAAGGAGGAAGAATGAGAGCAGGCAAGAAAGAGAGAGAGAGAGAGAGAGAGAGAGAGGACAGGCAGGAAGGGCAGGAAGAATTCAAATTTTTTGAGGAGGGTGATGGAACATTCATCCAATACTCCTGGTTTTGTAAAGTTAATACTTTATTTTAAAGTGTCTGATTTCAAAAACTGATACATATTAGACAGAATAGAAATCAGACTAAATAAAAAATAGATACTTCTTTACTATATTTCTTTTGAATATGAGAATAAGCAGATATATATTCACAATCTCTTCTTGCCAAATAAGGATTAGTTACCACCTTCATTTGTCAAAAATAGCTCCTTAGGTTTAAATGACATACAGTGTTGAATTTGGACCAGTGTTTTAGTGTTTGAAGTTCCAAAAGATTTGAATGAATTTTTTAATCTCTAAAACCTTACATTATTCAGATATATTCTTCTACGATAACTGATCATGTTAAATGCATATAACTAAGATTTTAAAATGGAATATAGTACAAATGAATTTAACATATCCACTATTACATTGCTT
Source organism: Bramus lutescens (assembly GCA_001685075.1). NCBI lineage: Eukaryota > Metazoa > Chordata > Mammalia > Rodentia > Cricetidae > Bramus > Bramus lutescens. The sequence goes on from LOEQ01012734.1 coordinate 7,343, forward strand.
TTATATAGGATGGGATCTGTAGTATAAGATAGTCAATTATGAAAGACAGAGACTACGTGAAAACAGGAAGAATAGCGTTCACCCTAATGAAATGAGGAAATGTTAGGGACAGAAAACCTCCTATAAGTTAATTGTTGAACTCTAATTTGTAATACTGATTAAGTAGATATGTGAAATAGAGAGTGAGTTGTATGAAGCTCAGGTCAGGACTAGATGGTTTGATTTACCTGCTAAGGAATATTAATTACTTACAATTTTTGAGATTAAAAAAGAATGAATGAATGATATTTTAGAGTTACTGTGAATCATATATTTTGTTGATGTTAGCACATAGGATTACTCAGGGTTAAGCTCTACTTGAGACCAGTAAGAGTCACAATGATGAGAAAGTCAAGTGTGAACAATGGTTCGTGCTGATTTTCAGAATCCCAGTAGAAGAGGACGATCTCTCCATCTCTCCTTCGGCAACCATCTGCTTCTGTCTTGGTGTCTATGCTTATGTCTGTCTTGATCACAACGTCTATGTTTTTATCCACAGCTCTATTTCCATATGCACTTTTATATCTATACCACATCCATATTTATACTCATTTCAATATCAATTTCTAAATTTATAGAGACACAAGCATATAAATATGCACTGCAATGCCCACAAAGACATTATACAATACTCACAGTTATAGGCTACTTATTTTAATTTAATAATCTTCTCCTGATAGATTTTCTTGTCTCATTTTAAAGTCCACCTCGTTATTTCTCCATGGCTCCATGTTGTATTGTTTTGAGTGAACAGTTTTCCAGCAATACTGCAGTTGTTTAAATTATGTATCCTTACTAACAGTAATACCCAGCAAATATCCTTATCTATGTATCAGTGTTGCTTATATGAGTGGAAATCCATATGACAACAGATGAATTTATCTTTTTAAAGAACTTTTTTCTCCTTTTGATTTATCTACTGTTTTATATCATTTGGTGTGCATGCACTGAGTTTCATTGGCAGTTGACTATGTGCTTGCTTTGTGTTGATGAAATCTCCTCTTCCCTTTACCCCACTGGCAGCCTTCCCCCCCCCAAGTAGCCCCATTTCCGTTTGTATGTCTCATGCAACAGAAATTGGAATTCTGGTTTGAAGCTACATACATGCTTAAACTTGACAGAGATTGTCAAAATGCTTCACCAAGGGAGCACCCCCAATAGAGTATGTACCTGTAGAGAAAGCTGGTGAATTTAAGTAAAACTGAATATCGTTGCTAAAAAATCGTCAAATTAAAGATGACATCACAGAGAAGCATTTGATAAAATGCAAGAAACAAGACCAGTATTGGGTACAAACAAATAAAATCAAATAAATTTATTTGCTAAAATGATATTATTAACACTATATATAAGATAACACTATAATTTAGGAAAATTGACCAAAGGGTAAAAAAAAAACCAAAAAACCCCCCCAAAAAAACCTGTGTTAAAAGAAGTCAGAACTTAAAACAACAGTTGAAATGATAATGCTCATTTTTTTTACTAGAAACAAAAGAAACATAAATTGAACAATGTACCACATTTATGTTTGAAAAACAAAACCAAGAAAAGAGACTGAGAACTCACTAAGGGGTTTGTGAAAAAGAGTGAAAATTGACATTTCATGGATTGTTGGTGACAGTTTTAGAAACTGCTGCATTAATAATGCCCCACAAAATTTTATTATTTTGATTTGTTTGCAAGTTATATTTTCTTCCCTACGAAATCAATATAAGATGAAACAAAATAATCATTAAAACTGTTAAGGAACAGTGTTTATAGAAGTGAAACACTTTTATTCTACTTAGTTAGGAAGCAAGATATCTGTGCATAGAGCTATGCAGAGTTTAGCAGTCCTTAGAAGCAGTGATAAAAAAGTTTACTACACAGTAAGAGAAATATGTGACTATGAGTGTAACTTATACATCATATATTTTAGAAGAAATGTCAACTGATTAAAAAAGGAAATGCAATGAGGTATCACTGGTGCTGGCTATGTGTGGTTGGTGGATTTCATGGTAATTATTTTGTAAATATATACTTTGCCATGTCTGCTATCTTCTCTGGCAGAATGTATTTAAAACTATAAGTCTGTGTACTGGAAATATCTAAGTCTTGTACGAATAACATTTAAGCTCTAGATAGTTAGGAATTTCTTTCAGTTCTGTGTGGTGAGTGGCCATTAGCACTGCCTCTTAGAGGATGCTGAGTCCTCTGGTTGGCAAGGCACTTCCTCTGGGAAACACTCATCCTGCTTTGTGTCGGTATTGTGTGCATTCCAGTTTTGAGAGGCAGCACTGACAGCCCCTCCCCTACTGGATGATACACACACACATACACACACATACATATATATGTATGTAATCTGTTTTCAACTTATAAACCATGTTCAGTACTTTTAAACCTGTCGAGACACAAAGCTGGTAAACCATCACAGACTATGTATTGTGGCAGGGAGCAGAAAAAGAGAACATTGGTGTTAAATACGTTGCCCACCATAGAGTAGTTGAAAAGAAAACTGACACTCAAAATTCCTATTAAGTGATCACTAGGACTTTTGTATTTTTCTGTTGGACTAAACTGAATCTTATGAGCCTTGCATTAGTGAAATTAATATTTGGAAATGTGGATGACAGCGTGGCTGACGATAAAGTTCCCCATGAAGGCAACTTGAGGTAGGAGTAGATTTACACTTTAACATTAGTGACCTTTCCACACACATTTTCACACCTGGACCCCCCCAAAGCTCACAATTTTAGCAGTTTTTAATCTAACAATTTCAGACCTGAATCGTGTGTTGGAACAAAGCTTAATCAATAAATTAAAATGTTTGTGAGCATTCCTGTGTAGGTACCTAGGGCAGAAACACATACTGGTACACACACACTCTTATAATGTTTGCTATACGCTTTCTCGAATGTATATTTAAAGGTGCTTGTTAAGCAATAGAATGTAGTGACTTGTTTCCTGCCCAAATATCAAATCTCTAGAGAGCTACCTAGTCAAGACCTCCAGGAAAACAGTACATGCGCACATAGAAAATACCAAGTTTATTTTGAATCTTTTCTTAAAATTCATCTTTACATTATGTGTGTGGATGTTTTGCCTACATGTGGGTCCATACACCACAGATCTGCAGTGCCCACAGAGTCCAGAAGCAGGGGGTTGGGTCTCCTGAAATTATAGTCACAAATGGTTGTGAGCTACCTCGTGGGTACTAGGACAGGAATCCAAGTCCTCTGGAAGAGCAGCCAGCGTACTTAATCATTGCGCTATCTTTCTGGCTCCCACTCTTTTTGTATACAGGGGCATCTATCCTATTGGTATTCTAACCTATGACGGGATTTCTGTATGTCTTGTTATGAGGAATAAAATCACATCCTAACCAGGTAGTACAAGTTGTATATCATTCGACACGGACTCTTCACTGTCTTCACAGCAGAATCTTACACAATGCACTGGCTTGCTAGCATCTGGAATATTGAGCAGCTTATAAATACAATTCCCCAGAGACCTCATCAGATTGTTCAATTGCTTTTTTGAGACACCTAGCGTTGCCAATACATTACAGGCAACTTCCAGCGTTGCAGCTTGTCCATCTGGCCTGAGTTTTGTTGACTCAGTTTGCACATCTCCACATGAGGAACACTCCAGGAACTAAAAACTGTTCTCTCTTTCATTATGCATGTGGCGTGCAATGCAATTCACCACCTAACAGATGTCATAGCTAAGTACTCAGGATCGTGTCATGAGTCATTCATTTTAGGAGACTCTGCTTCAGAAATGCAAGGCTTTTTATAAATTGGTAGGATTTGGCTTCTAAGTAATTCTATAAAATGCTGTCTGTTTATAATTTTAATTTTTTCTTGAAGCATATTACAGGCTTCAGATTTTTTTTCAGGTTGTTTCCTTTTATTCCTGGTTTGGTTACCTCTGTCATTAAACAAGTAATTTAAAAATCAATACTTTAAAATGAGAATGGATATTGAGGTAACTCTTGATGTTTTAAACTTTAGGTTTTGATGTCTAGGAAAATCTGGTGAACATTGCATGGCCGCCTTTCTACTGCAGGCAAGAAATTCCTGCTGCCTTGTGTTTTACATAATATTGTCGTTAAACATGGTCTATCTTTAGTGGAAGAAGTGGGCTATAATAAGTCAAATAGGAATTATTTGAATCTGAGGAAGAACATTTGCAAATGAGTAAATGAAATTATTATTAAAAGTAGACATACAACATCCAGATTAACACAGCCAAAGGTGGAAGGAAATGTTTAATTTTGGGGAGTAATTATCAGAGGCCTTTTCATACAAAAGCATGTTCCATACTTTCCTATTTTTGGAGACTTATTTTTCTATGCTAGGATAAAGAACCCATAGCTTCTTTGCTGCAGCTGTTTCTGGCTTGATTAATCTGAGGACTGTAACCATAAAAGGAAAAGTAGCTTAATTAAAAAATGTTAGGGAAGAATAGAATACATTTACAAGAATTTCCCTTCTCTTTTTTGGCTAAATGCAAGAGAGAACATCGCCCTTCTTTTAAAGGAAGCAAATCAATATCTGTGGCTTTGCAATTACCCTTGAGGTCCAATGCTCTACGGGTGAGTGCGCAAACAGAACCCATGGGTTAAAAATCACATCCCTGGGTATTCGACAAAGAAGAGGACTCCTTACGACTCACACTTTTCTTTCTTTCCCCTTCTGTAATCAAACAATGTCATTGTAACTTCCAGGCTTAAATACATAACATTTTCACCATTTTGTCTCAAAGGGATCCACATTAGATTCCAAATTATCTTGAGGTCACTATGTCATATCACACTGATGCTTGGATTGTTTATGGAATGAATGAATCCCTTTAGTCTTTGTAAAATTCTTGTGAAGCTTTGGCTAAACCCAGGAGGGGTCTTTTCTTAGTCATATCTGTGTGCTTTGCTCTCCTGTGACTTTGGAAATTGATTTCTTGTGTGCATTTCTAGGAACCCTATGGGAGATAGTTTTCTTATGATTGTGCTATCAATTGCTTTCAGTAAGTACCTGTAATGACAGGCTATAATAGAGGAGAATACATAGTCTCAGCTAGAATAGGTAGATACTTCAAATTTGATCCTCTGTTGGTAAAAGTTCTCTTTCGGCACATTTAGGAACGTATCAAGTTCTTTTCAATAGTCATAACTGGCAGAGTGACTGTATTAGATAGTGTTTTGTAGCATTAATCATAAAGATCTATATTTCCACCATGATTTTGTTACCTTCCCTAGCAATTATCTCAATTGATTTAGCATATAACCAGCCTGGTTCCATTGTGGTTACTCTTCATAATGTCTGAGATGGATTGTGATCCAAATGCAATTTATATCAGCAGGAATTTCCCACAAAAATGAATTGTTATCTTCAGCTCTGCCCTATCTTTGGTTAAACTTCAAAGGCTCTTTTTTTTTTACCACTCCATGTGAAAATAATGAAACATTTAATAATGTCTAATAATACCGTGAACAGAATAAAAGCAAGGATTACCCACTGTGAAGATCCCCAGAGGACAAATTAAAGGCGAAAACAAAACACAGCACAAAAAAATTGAACGAGGGAATGAGACCAAACTGGACTAAACAACAGAAGAACATTTTATTCATTTGAGCTAATTTATACTATAGGAAAGTAAAGCCATCCGTGCTTATTATATAAAATCAAAAATACTTTGGTTTTCCAGTCTCTCACGAATCGATAGGAGAGGCCACTTGTTTTCTGTGCTTTTTAAGTCCTTTCTTTTGGGGCGTTAAATTCAAACCTGAAAACTGAATATGATTTAAGGGGAATTCCTTTTTTGTTTTCAGAAACATATGAGGGAAATCTCAATACTTTTTTGTGTTGTGGGAACAGTTTATTGATTTTCTTTCTTCCATAGAGAAAAATATGCCTGTTATCCTGTGAGCAACTTTGTAAGGAGCTTCCAGATGTAGACACAAGTGTCCAAGAAGACATCAAGTTGTTTGAAATTTCCTTTGAATTAACTCAGAAAGCCAGACACTAAAGCTCCACCATCTTACCCAATACCCTAAGCTGTTTCACGGAACATGCTTTTCACAGCATTTGTAGTGTAGAAGAACTTTAACTATTTGCTAATAGAAAATCAGGACTAAAAGGCACATTATACCCCAAATACTCACCTGGGGAGAAGAAATGCATGACACTTGCTCTGGGCACCCTTTTTATTAGGTCAGTGTCTCTGGTCTCATGTTCTCGTAGAGCACAAATGAAGCAGGAAAAAAAAGGTGAAGTGACGCAGCAGAGACACACGTGTTTAAAATTCACAGTTATTTTTAACACTAAGAAGAGGAAATGAACACATACATTGGCTGCTGCTACAGATGACGCTTGCGCTATAGTGAATCCTTCCTCTTCCACTTGCTTCTATATTGAAGAAGTTCTAGAAACCCTCTGGGTGTCTGCTCCTCATGTGGAACACATGAATCATAATAGAACCCATTTCTCAGGCTTACTGTGGGACTCACTGAGTTAGGCTGTCTAACACCGGAGGCCGTATGATCATTTATTGATACATATCCTTGTTCTGTTGTTTCTTTGCCAAATTTTCTCCCCATGTCTATATACACATAGCACGCACATCTTCACATACTTACAAACAGACTTGTTAATAAAGATACTATAAAAATAGATTCTAAGTATTGGTATAATAGTTCAAAAGACTGGAGAGTTCATGATTGCCATCCAAGAACCTGTCTCTACCCATTTTATCTCCACCCCTTTTATGTTACTGTGCTCTCGGTGCTGACTAATACAAATGACACAAACCACTCCCCTGGTCAGATTTGCCACAGGGAAGTCACCATGTGGACATTGGAAGAATGAAAGAGGATGAGGTAATAACGACTATTGCTCTGCCTCCTCTCTTTTTGGATTTTGCCAGTGAGCTGAGTTCCACGGAAGCCATTCATCTTTCCCTGATTCCCTCAGCACTAACTCCTCTCTCCCTTTCTCCTTTGGGTCTAGTTTTGACAAGGCCCACTCCTGCTGGTACCCTGTGTGTCTCGTCATAGCTTCTTATGCATGCTTACGAGTTTTTGTAAATAACCTTCCTCAGAGATCCTGTTAGGATGTATAATTCCTTTTTAACTTTGGTTATGACTGAGAAAAAGTCTATTATTTAAAACAATTTAATACATTACCCCTTATAATATCCTATGAAACTTATAGAAGCCCATGTAAAGTAAAAATGAATCCATATAAATCCCAGGTGGACATCATAGAAAATTACAATCAATACATTCCATACTGCTATGAAAATCCGAGGAACTGTGGAGCATGTACAAGTGACCTACAAAGCAATTAGTTTTCACTACTTTCAAACAAATGTTAACAATAATCTATACACAGTGATCCCTTGTCAGCTTGATGCAAACATATCAGTGCTAAGCCATAACCTTTTCTTTCTTGTTCATCCCCAAGATCACACATGAACATCAACAGTACAATATAAACATTGCAAGTTTAAGAATCCCAAAGTCTAAAAATTCAACGACTTAAACACAGTCCTATAAGATATTCTTAAAATAAAACCCAAAGTCTTTGTAAAATTCCAAAATCTCTCTAAAAGTTCAAAGTCTTTCAACTGTGGGATCCTGTGAAAATAAGTTAGAACACTTTTGTTTGGGGGTGGGGGATAACCAGGGCACAGTCACCATCAGAACAAAGCAAAACTAGACTCCAAGAGGGTATATAACCCATTGTGTGGAATCCGCTTATCATCTTCTGGTCTTGGGTCACTGCTCTGACTTCTGCAGCACACACAGCTTGTCTTCTAGGCTACGTCTGTCTCCACTCCACTGTGGCTACTGTTCTGGGTGGTCATCTCATGGTACTACCATCTTCAAAATGTTGGGTTCTCTGCTACACTTTTACTGGTAGCTTCTCCCGGGTTTCTAAAGAGACTCCAGCCTTGTCACATAGAGCCAAACCCCAACTGCTCTCCCTGACCCCTTTATGCCTTCAAAACCAGTATCATCTGGGTGATTCTTAGACTGACAAGTTTGGCTGTTAGCATGAAGTACAATCTTGGCCACATCTAGAATATAACTTTTGTGTGTTGACCCTGAGGAAATATCTCCCGGAAGTTTTCATCTCCATGATGCTGGCCTCTTAATAGCAGCTGATTCTTCAGGCTCAGCTGGACAGCATCCATGGTCCCAGCAGAGCAAAGGTTTCACTTAAGCAATTCTGGTCTCTTGTTAATCCCAGCTGTTGCTTCATTCCCAGCTAACCAGAACCATAGATTCTGAACTCAAAATAGAGAATGGGTATGCTAGTCATCAGCAGGTTCTCAACCTTCTCTCTTGAATGTCACAAGTCAGTCCCCTATCATCTGCATTGCTCTCAACATTACTGTCTTCCAAACCCACACAGAATAGCTTGCTATGCTTTGATTACTTAATGGGTTCTTCAGCTCAAAGTTCCAAGTTGTCTACAATCCTCTCATAAAATATATCACCAGGTCTGTCACAGCAATGCCCACTTCTGCTGCCATTTTCAGCTCTAGTTAGGGTTCCTACAGCTGCGACGAAACACCATGACCAAAGCAACTTGGAAGGAAAGGGTTTACTTGGTTACACTTTAAAATCATTGTTCATCATGAAAGAGTCAGGATGGGAACTCAAGCAAGTCAGGAACCTGGAGGCAGGAGTTGAAGTAGAGACCATGAATTGGTGCAGCTGACTGGCTTGCTTACCAGGTCTTGCTCAGTCTGCTTTACTACAAAACCCGGACCACCAGGGTTAGCACCACCCACAGTGAGTTTGACCCTCCCCATAAATCAATATTTAAGAAAATGTCCTACAGCTGGATCTTAAGAAGGGATATTTCTCAACTGAGGTTCCCACCTTTAGGTGACTCTGGCTTGTGTTGTGTTGAATGAAAACTATCTAACACACACAGAGAATAAAGGATTTCCATGAACTAGTGATTAATACATTAATGTAGCTTTGTGAAGAAGGTGTTTGCTCCAAGAGATACCTAGAATGACTTTTGCAGTCCAAGAAAGTATGTTTCCCCCAGAGTACCAGTATATTAAAGAGACATCTGTCCAGGGTGGCTCTGATAACCTTGTGCCTATGTGAAGATTTTTAGGATAGATAACCTTTGGAAATACTGCTTTCTCGTTCCTGGTTACCAGGAAATTAATTTGAACAGTAACACAGAGTGAAAATATTAGAAGCAAATTTCAAAATAACATCATTTATACAAACATTAATGATCTGATTCTTTGGTTTAATTGAAACTAGGTTTTGACATAATCTGAATATATATGTCCACATGAATACAAAATTCTGAGAAAAAATCAGACTTTCCAAATTAATTGAATATTCATAATTCTTCCAGATCTCAAGAACGGATTATTTAATATAAATGTATAACACTTGAAGTGTGTGTGTGTGTGTGTGTGTGTGTGTGTGTGTGTCTATACACCAGTTCTACTTATGGCATGGCTACACTCCCAAGGAACAATGAGGTACTGGCCACAAGTTTATTGTCCATTAATTTATGAGTCTATTTTTAAATTTTATCTTTTTGGAATTAGTATATAACTGAAAATATAACATTTCTGGTTTATAGTTGTTTGCATTTTACGGAGATGATACAAACAAAACTTAAAATTATTTTTGCCTATTTTATATAGTCAATGTAAAGATTAGCAGTAGTGAAAATTAGTTTCTTTTAGTAACAACAGCAGTTTAGAACCATTGCCAACATAATAACAGAACATGCGGTCATTTTAAAATAGCGTACATACTTCTGAATATTTAAACTAAACATGGTTTAAATATGTTTTGAAGTGGCATAATTTATTATGAAATTATTTTTAAACTAACTTAATGTTATTGTGTTTTAACCAACCAAACCGAAGCAAGGACAAAAACAAACCCTGGGCATAAAATGGGGGTTAGTGGTGGAGAGCAGAGTCCAAAGTGGTTAAGAGATGTAAATAAACGAGACCCAGTGTTTTGTTGTCTGAGTTCTGTGGTTAGTACCAGTCACAAGATGCTTTTAGGAAATGTAGGTTACATACATACATGAGAACTATTTATAAGTCAACATACTTTAGGGGTGCGTGTGCAAAGGCTGCGTATAACTTAGCGACTTTAGGGAAGAGGGTTGCCTCTCTGAGTATGGCAGATTGAGTTTTTATCTGAATTCCTATAATGTGACCCTTCCAGACATCAGTGATACCCTTAGTTTTCTGCAGGCATGAAGATCGGCATATTTATTTACCCTCGGTGGAGATAATTCTAGACTCAAAAGTGGGTTTGGTGTCAGGTTTCCTGAGCTGTCTTCAGAGAGATTGACTCAATAGGAGGCTTCAAAAATTGTTTCTCCAGCAAAGGAATTGGATAGGGTTTGGGTTTTATTAGGTCCAAAGTATCCACGCATGCTTTTAGACTCTGAAGAAAATATTGGGATTTTGTTAAATCCTAAGTCAGGAAGCGAATTCATTGACTGGGCTAAATGGACAAAAGGACTTCAGAATGATGTGAGCAGACATTTTAAAAACATAGTCTCTGTTGAGAACGTGTGCATTTTTCAAAACAAAAGAATCCTATTGTGGTAGAATATTCAGAACAACACTTTACCACTTCAACCATTTCTAAGAATACCGTTCAGGGACACCTAGCATATTACATGATCGTGCAGCTTGCCCTTCTCAGATGTTTATGTGCTCCAAAACAGAAGCAACAGTCATTAAAGAGTTCTTTTACCTCCTCTTCTCAACCACAGCAACCACACACTGCTGTCTGTCCCCACAAGGCTGATTCCTCTGTGGACCTCATGGAAATAGAATTATACAAAATTTCTTCATTGGTTCCTGTCTTGATCCTCTTAAAATGCTGTCATCAAATTTCATACCTGGTGTGGTATGTATTAGAAATTCACGGCTTTTTTAAGGCTGGAAAACAGTATAACACAACCCGTTTTGTTTATTTATTAATTGGTATCTTAGGGATTCAATTGCTGCGATGAAACACCATGACCACAAGTAAGCTAGGGAGGAAAGGGCTTATTTGACTTATCCTTCCCCATCGTATCCATCACTGAAGGAGGTCAGGACAGGAACTCACGCAGGGCAGGAACCTGGAGGCAGGTGCTGATGTGGAGGCCGTGGCTTACTTTTCATTGGTTGCTCAGTCGGCTTTCTTATAGAGCCCAGGACTACCAGCCCAGGGATAACACCACCCACAATGGGCTGGGACCCTGTCAATCCCTAATTAAGCAAACGCCTTACAGCTGGATCATCTGGATGCATTTCCTCAACTAAAGTCCCCTCTTTTCAGGTAATCTAGCTGGTGTCAAGTTGACAGAAAACTCTCCAGCAGAGTTGGTTTGTTTCCATTTTGTGGAATGTTGCTACTATGAATATCAGTCAGTGTAAACTCTCCGTCCAAGCTTCTGCTTCCACTTCATCTATGGATTCAGAAATAGAATCACTAGTATTTTTGTATTAATGCTACGGAGAAAGAACCATTCAATGAATTACTATTCTACACCACCACTGGAGATGCCCACAGGCTAAATTCTCCACATTCTGCTAGTTCTCTTTATTTACTATCTCCTTTTTTTACTTCTTATGACTGACGTGACACCTCACTGTCATTTTGATCCGTGTGTTCCTAATGGCCATACTGAGCATCTGAAGAAAAAAGGAATTTTAAAGTTTGTTTTAGTTTCAAATAATGCTAGACACAAAGATGAAAATTCTACTGAAAGTCCTATGTGTAGGTTACTATTGTTATATATATTTATAGTTATATTACATATATAATATATATTATATAGTTACAGGGAAGATTTAAGATCATTGCATTTAAAATAAATAATTAACTCATCTCTTTATAGATAAAAGAGCATCCTAACTGCCCTTTTAAATATAAGAGTGAAAAATTATTTTCTATTCTTTATAAATGGTTAGCTTCCTATCTTATCAAATCATGCAAGCATCAGATTTTGATCAGAAAAAAATTATACAAAATTGTGAAGAAAATATAAATATCAAAAGCAATCAAGCTGTCAAATATTTTGGTATTGATTTGAATATCTAGATATACCAAAGAAATGCAGTCGACATTTTTAGGTGTAATTTTTTTTTTAAGGAAGAAGAGATAATGACAATTCAAAGAGTCTGTGGAGTGAGCTAGCATTCTTATTCCAGGAGTCTTTATGAATCTCGTAGATAAGTAATGGGGGCTGTGGCTGGCGAGANCATGGCGAGCCATGTTTAGAGCAAGAATGTAGTCTGTTTGGAAACAGATGGTCTCTAAGAGTCAGGCCTTGTGGAGGGCGTTTGGAGGAATTTTGGTGGTTGAATGCAAGAGGGTTATTCTTTCCTTCTCAATATTTCCATTTGATCAGACAAAGCTTTGTGCTCATACTGCTGAGGCCTATGATCCTGACAGCGAGGAGTTTCAGCGCTTTTCCCTGAAAAGTAGTTTCATACTTCCCTTTCCAAGACAGTAAATTACCCAAACAAAAGTAACATGTGTCGTTTGCTGGAGGCCGTATAAAGAAAGAGAGAAATGTGTTTGCGCAGCAACAAAAGACTGTGGTTTTATAGGCAACATCATCAAAGCCAATCCCTTTGCTTACCAAGCCAGTGTGAATCCATCGCAAGATGTGTCAAATCTGGGAGAGAAATGATTTTCCTGAAGCACCCACTTGGAGACTGTAGCTCTTTCTCCAAGCCTGGGGTTGAGGGAGGAGGCTTTTAACGACAGAGCAGGATTGCTTCGTCTTCCAGGTTCCCCCCTCTTTTAGAAATCCCTTGTGTAACTACTTCCATTCTTGTGGGCCGGTGTTTTCCTATCAAATAGCTGAAAAGATTCTCTCCGGAAGCCCTTTCTTAGCGCTCTTATTAGCAGCCGCTTCGGAGCTTAATGAGATGGTAACTCAAGGGATGCTTCTCAGTTACTTGGAACTGTGTTACTCTACCCACTAGAAATGTTCGGAGGCTGATGTAAAGGCATTTTGGAGAATTAATAGGATATATTCCAAATTAGAGCAATTCTGCCTCTGTCTTATGATAATGCATGCTAAGTCTATGTAGACCAGGCACTACAAACCTACAACAATCTTCTTGAGCGTCCATTCAAAGATTTTACTTTGTTTCTTAAACTCTCATTTAAAGACAATGAGGGGTTTAAGCTAAAGCTCCTTTGCTTATGAAGATAAATTTTTATACTGCAGCCCGCCTTGTTGTCTGGTTCGGCCTGCAGCCAGCTGCAATGACATAAACGAGCAGGAGAAATCAGAGCGCATGTCATGGAGAAGGTCTTAGACTTTGAAGCCGAAAGTAAGGGTTTAGACACTTGGTAGTTTATTGTCTTGCACGTTGATAGGGCCATTCAGGATCTTCTACTACCATTTTGTGCTTAAATTTATTAGTTTCCTTAAGAGATGTAGAAATGAGCAGAATTCCAGAGAATCCACACGGCAGTCAGCCACTTAGTTCAGGGAGCTCACAACAGGATTCAGCGTATACAATATGTTAAAAATATTTCTTACATAAATATTTTGAAGATGTGCCCAGATTATTTGTATGTCTTAGATATCCTCATATTTCTGTTACTTAACAAAATACCACATTTCCCAGCATATAACAATTCTGTGTTTATGTTACATTTGACTACAAAATCCAGAATAAAGCATTGTTCTTTTCCCCATGTTGCGGAAATACTACTGCATTCCGTTTCTGAAGGCTGGTATCTAAGAGAAAGGGAGAGAGAAAATGTTCATTTAGATAATTTTTTTCTTTGTGTAAGACTCTGGCCTTCAAAGCCAGGAACCACCCAGGCACAGGGAAAATGTTAAGTATTAATTTTGTTTCACTCATAAGAATAAGACAAGGATTTTGTTATGCACTTAAATATATATACAATACAGAATTACATTTCTATCTCGAATGAACTTGGTAAAATGTGCATATCTTACACATACACTGTGTAAAGAATTCTAAAGACCTTAAGCAGTACTGAAATGCTGCCACCCTGGAGAAATACTGGGAAGAGCATGTAAAAATTTGTTTTTTCCCCAAAAGTCATATTTCACTGCCTATAGGAAGTGGGTGCTCAGGAATAACTGAATCATTTTCCAGGGCTGAAATTTTTCTCCTTGATTATCCATGTTACAAGTGAGTTGAACAAGTATAAATATTCTCTTCATGTTTTCAATTATTTGTGTTTAAAAACATTCGATTCATGAATATGCAGACATATTTATTTTGAAAGGAAGCTATTAAAAAGAGAGAAAGTGTGCATGAGCATAGGAAAATATTTACCACACTAAAAATGTCTTGTCCTGTGTGTATGAGTGCGTGCAATCTTCAATCAAGTCTCAGTAAGATTTTCACGTTGAAACATGACCACGGAAAGAAAGGAATACACACGTGACATGAGACTAGAAGGTGCGGCTGTTGGGCCAAGTGGAATGTGACAGTGGTGGAAGGAGCTGGAGGGGCTGTGATGGAAGGAGACAAATAAGAGCAATGAGTGTACAGAAACGTCAGTGAAACAGCACTCCATTTATTAACACTAATAAAGAGATTCGACATTATAAATAATCTATTATTCTTGGCCATCCCCATTTCCTTCAACTTGTGTGCTTAAATTAATTTTTTTCTGATACTTGTCTTAAAAATAAGCACATTTAGGGTGTTTTTGTAATAGAAATTCAGCCTAATCGGTCAGCGCTGTGCTAAGTTCTCTGGCTCTGTAGTTCATTTTGTTTTTCACACAGTCTATGAATTACTCCCAGAGTCATCACTGGCTCTACAAGTCAATTTTAGCCCTCATAGAAGATTAGTTAATTAATGCGGTAGTATAAGAAGTTACAGTAAAGGCGATAGGAACCCAGTAATAACCCGAGTCAGATAATTCTATTCATCACGACATCTGAGCATTTGCTGATTCCTAGAAGGTAGTAGTATAAATTTAACCTGTTACCGGAGGAAACCGAATTGAGTGAAGTTTCTCCAGTCCTCATAGCTTGCAAAGGGAAGTACAGATACAAGCACCATTGCGCATGATTTCAGAGTCCATCTGCACAGCTTCTTTCCCATGATGACAGAAAACAATGGATTATTACAATAGGAAGAACACACCAGGTACGGAAGAATTCCTAGGATGCAGGAGATGTTCCGATTAAGAAACGATGAAGGACTGTGGAGAAAGTGAGAAGGATAAGCAAGTGAATTTGTCAATAAAAACCTTTACCAAATGGAGGAAACCATGAAGCAAGACCTTATTTCCCTTGTTCTAGTTTTATAAAATGGAAGCTTCACACAATCAGCTTATTACTGCTTTGACCACCAGGGAGGATGTGGGAATGGAGCTGCCGGAAGGCGCCTCACTCCTTATATATGACACAAAAGAGGCTCAAGGTGAGGAGGCAGCAAATGGTTTCTCACTTCCTGGCTCAGGCGACAGGCTTGAGATTAGAACCAGAACACCCCCCAGCAAGGACTGGTGTTCAGGAACACTGAGAACTTAGTCTTTTGAGAAGCTAGAGCACACAGAGAGTAAATAACTGAACGCCAGATTCAGAAAAGATGCTGAGGCATCGTTGGGTGGCAAGGCTATTATCATCTACTTCCTGAGGCAATGAATGTATGAGGAGACATGAGATTGAAGGGACTTCATCCCAGAATGTCAGTGGGACCAGGCACCCTGCCTGTGGCTCCCCTCCCTGTACATATGGTACAGAAAACTTCTCCTTCCATGTTGGGAAAGGGAAGTGTAATGTGACTGAGGATAGTTAGCCAGACTCAAGTCACAGCGACCTGGAAGGACTGCTAGGAATCACAAAGAAAATGAAACTTGTGAGACACAAAAAGTAATGTGAATTGTTACAGAAACATGCATACCATGATAAAATCTCTTTATGGATCAATGTCTTCATTTCAAATTGACATACATGTGAACCAGTACATGGAAAATGGAGCTACTCAATGTTCACAGAAGCACAAAGAAATATGAGATTAAAACAATAAGCAAACTAGACAATACATCCAGAGGTCACGTAGTACACATGTAGAATTTTAACTTTAGAAACACAGTAGTATTACAATGAAGTTAATAGATGGAACATAGACAACAGCAAACCTAAGCAGCCAGTACAAAGCATCTCTTAAGACTATCAGTAAGAGGTTATGATGAAAGACCAGTTTGGTATCCACAATGCTACAATGAAAAAAAAATACAGCACTAATACAACTTTCTAAAATCCCCTGAAAGGAAAAAGAATATGTAAGTTATTTCAAATAGAAAATAAAACCTTTATTTAGAAAGAAAAGATAGAGAAAGAGAACAAAATGTATGTTTTAGAGATATAACTATGACAGCAAAGAACTATAATTCTAAAATAACATTTTATTTTTGGAATAAAAGGCAATATTTGTATTTATGCAAGAATGAATTCAGTACATTTCATGTTTTTGGCATTTGTGGGTAATGATTACATGGAGAAACAGTGTTTGTAGAAACAATCCATAACCTCCTTTTCTAGTAACAGTAATTATACTGGAGCATATTGCCTGAAAATCCATGACCAAGGTTGTGTGACTGTGTATGTGTGCACACTTATGATGATTATATAATATATGATTGTATGGTATAAGAAAACTATTAAGACCTGCATGTGAATATGCCAAATTTTTAGTATTTGTTCATCTTAGTGGAAATGAAGCAACAGAAAGAGGAGGAGAATCTGAAAAAAAAGTTACATTAAGAAAGCCCAACCATTCATGATTCCATCTAACTGTGAATTAAAGTGAAACCGTATGTGTGTATGTAAAGAAATTAAAGAAAGTTATACTAAACATACTTATGATAGGTAAATATGTTATAATTGTAATGGTAAAAATAAAATTGCGCTGTTTTTCAAGTGGCTACAGTGGGCAGTGGGTCCACATCACAGATCCCTGAGTGGCATCAATGAGTAGCGGGCCACGAAGGCAGTCTGGTCCGTGGCAGTGAACCACAAGATGAGTGAGAGACCTTGGCATGGCAGCCAATCTCAGGAGGAGCTGCAGCTCTGGCAGGTGAGAGACAGATGGATAGGCATGCCATGCAGAGTGAGGTTGGATATTTATTT
>LOEQ01012735.1:10345-24509 GCA_001685075.1 Bramus lutescens
TCCAGAGTGCTGAGCCTTGTTCTTGGGGAAGGGGATCCGGGGGTCTTTCAAAGGAAGTTAGTTAGAAGATGAGCACCACAACAGCATGCAATTCACACACAGGTAATCTGAAGACGAGCAGGAATGAGCCCATTACAGACAAGCAGACACAGTCACAAACAATCTGAAGCAAATACTTAGCAAGAGGATGGCGGAGTCCACGTGTAGACCCAGATCATCCCAGACAGACCCGATATCAGGACAACCATGTATGTTTGCTAATTAGCTTGACTAAAGGAGAAAGTAGATTTCACATATCTGTACAACAGGAGATAGCCTGGGGACTTGATGCAGGGACCCAGTGTAAGTCAGGCTCTTACCTTCCCAGAGCAAAGAAAGGAGAGGCATGAAATTCAGCTTCCTGTATGAAATCATTTCACGCTCCCAGGTCCTTCACAAAGACATCCCTGAAGCTTAAAGCTGGCAAAGAAGCATATTTAACTTTGAAAATATTTTTCTCTATTTCAAAGAGACAGATACATTTTATATTTACAGATTTATAAAGGGTGTGTGCGACTCTTTCCTTAGTCCCAACAGTAGAACTACACCTAATTTTGGTTTTGTTTGTAATAATAGAACTAAAAATGTCTGCAGAGATGGGGAGGGAGCACAAGACACAAACGAACCCACGTGTGTAAGTTTATTAAAGATCTGTGCAGACAGGACCATGGGAAACAGTGAACAGAGGGGGTGAGAGAGGGGGAGGGATGGCGCCTTTAGCTTTTAAAGGTTTCCCAGCACATGCACATGAGGAGAAAAACGTGTCTACTTCAGACGCTGATGATGGGTGGCACTACGCCCTGCGCCTGCGCACGGGGGCTTCTACATCAAACGCTGGTGACGCAGATAGTGGGCGACTCATGCATGTGCACCTGGGATACATATGCTGGCTTCTGAACCCGGAACTGCAGCCTTATGGGTGGCTAAAGGAATTACAAGAACAATACAAAGAAAACTTCTAAAAGTAATTTTGAAAGTTTAAAATGTACAAGAAAATATTTCTTCTAGAAAAATAATTGATACCAAAATCTGTAATTGAAAAATTAAGTATTTGCACAAATGATAAACATCATGAAAAATTAATACCATTGTAATAGGTTGAAGTTTTAGAAATTACTAAAAATTTAGACAACATTCTCACTCAGGCTATGAGAGCTGACCCCATCTAAGATCCTCCCATCCAGAAACAGAGAATAGAAAACTAAAGGAGAAAAAATAGAGCCATGAGAAGAAAAATGCTCAAGAGCAGAAAAGAGTCACAGATTTTAGATTGAAAAATTCTCTGTGCACTGAGAAGAAAAACCTTTAAAAAAAATCTCACACCAAATAATCCTTCAGAAATTTTGCACTTCCGCCAACACAGCATCCCTTAATTTCATCGAAATATTCCCAAGGGCACAGGTGAAGCTACATTCAGGGCTCAGGAATCAGGTGCATACCAGTTCATCTGATGACAACAGAGGCTTGACTGAGTGAGGCCTTCAGTGTTTTAATCCAGGTTTTAATGCATAGTTCAAACAAATTTGAACACAAAGTAAACATATTTTTGAAAATCAAAAACGAAATGTTGCTGTCCAAGCAGCTTTCTTTACAAAGAAGAAATAGGAAGAAGCAGAGATCTACCAAATGAAAAAAAGGATTCAACAGAAATGCAGTGTTGGGAATCAACAAAACGTGTTAAACCTAATGAAGCACCTGTTCTAGAAAACCCATTGTGAGGTCAGTGATACAGAGGCTCTCTGCGAGCACACGGGCTGTGAGAGCAGGGCTTCTTAACTATAGCATGACACACTGTATTTGAAAGGAGGGAAGATGGGTAGATACTTAAAGGAAAACAGATAGTTGTAGATGGAACTCATAAGTATAAAACCAAGCGAAGTGAAACATGCTTAATTTTAACCTGTAACTTGTGACAATTTTGTATCACCACTGGTTTCTGGTGTTACATGAAATAATTCTTGGGGAAATGTGAAGAAATGTCTTCTCAGCTCAGGCAGTGAGGGAATCAATGGTACAAATATTAGAGCTACCATAAACGTATAACAACTTGGTGATGCAGAGTTTTATTGATGTTGCAGAAAAATGAGTGAAGGGTTACATATAGGAGTGGAAACAGCTCAAAGCCAGCTGCATTGCCAAAGACCACTCCAGCATGGGTGACAGCTCTCAAGAGCCGGAAACTTAGAGCACAGAGCAGAGCCTGCCTTACCAACTCTCTTAATAAGTTTAAGTTCATGTCAAGCAGCTCAGCTAGTCTTTGATTCTTCTGGGCAATTCAAGCTCATCTCTGCTTCTTTGGGTCGGGATAGCTGGTAAGTTTGTTCCTTTGCACTGATCTGAGTGACTCTCTCTACCATGTATGCTCTCTTGGGAAAGAAGGGAAGTCTAGTGAATCTGGTCAGTTTCAGGGACTTCCTGGATCTAGCTGGGTTGTTTACTTTCTGTGTTAACAAGCTTCCCTATAGGATGGAGTGTTTCACCATCTCTTTGAACATACTGTTACTTGTATTTCCTGTAAATATCATATTTTAAGAAGTTTCCCTCTAAAAAAGAAGATTTTAATGTCAGGAAACTACTAAACACGTGGCAAAGAAGAATATTATGTTGGCAATGTACAAATTATACTATGTTGTATGTTCAGAGTTTAGCTTAACAGATGAAAAATTACAAATATGAGACTCAAAGAAGTAAAATGCTGTTCATTCAAAACATTAGAGATTAGTTTTTCTAATTATGAAATTAAAAACAAAAATTGTAATAAACTCTAGAAGAAAATGAAGAAAAGAGAAAAAGGTACAGAGACTCTCTTGCGTTCTGGTGACATGACATTAGATTTCATTCAAGTGACTACATGAAGAAATAGCTGCTTCTGGGAGGCAGCTCAGTGCTTTAGAAGAAAGGGGAAAGAAATGGTTCACATTAATTTTCTATTATTGACTGCTTAAATTTATTTCAAATTTATGTAATATTTTATGAGACATATGAATTTTATAAGATATAATTCTGAAAGATAAAGCATTTGTCTCGGTGTTTTATTAGCTCAATTTCTCATGTAAATCTTTGCTATCATTCAAGGCACACTGTTCATCTCACAGATGGCCACATCTAGACTTCTCTCTGTGGACTTACTTCTCTGTTATTTGTAAAACCGTGGTTGATTTTATTATGCAGCATGATATTCACCACACAAAAGCCTTGGAGATGTATTCTAGTTTGAGTGCACTGCTATAAAAATATCTCAGTCTCTGCAGATAAATCAGGTCTTTTGTCAGAAATAAAAAATATGAGGCCCTTTGCTGAGAGGAATCATAAAGGTATTGCTCATTTGTAGTTATCAGTTCACCTTGGTATCTAAACTTTTACATTATCTTTATTCTTCTTTTATGTTTTTTATCCCTGTTGACAAGTTGAGCATTTTAACGACTTACCCTATTACTCAAATTTGAAGAAATTTTTACTGATATCAAATATAGCAAAAATGTATCAGGTCCACTATTGTGATAGATGTCTGTTCCCTTTATAGTCATGCACACATTTCCCACAATACATGTTAATTTCTTTAATTGTACCAAGTACATGTGATATAATATATTCCATATCCCCATATAATGCTGTATAGGTAGCAGGTCCCCAATAAAGATTTCCATGTTGGACTGACTTAATCATGGCTACCGCTGTTTTTCAATTTATGATCAGCAGTAAAATATGTTTCCCAAGTTACACATAAACCAAAAAGAAAGTATTTTACCTCTTAGCTACTTTATGTGTGCTAATAAAACCCTCCTAGAAGAAACAAAGCAAATATAAAAGACTATCCCGATTCATAAACATAGAATATCATTGTCATATTTTGCTAGATGGTATTAAATATGATTCTCACTTTTAGAAGTTAATTGTATATCATGGACCATAATAAAAAACCCTTAGAATCCAAATTGAATGACAACCAATAATAAGATTCTTCTCCACTACAAATCATTATGCTTCTGCATTTAACAGATCTCATAGGGATAGGAGCAGAGGCAAAGGTCTGGAATCCTTCTGAGAAAAAGTCAGTTCCTTCATCTCCAACGGGAAGCCCAATCTGCTAAACCTTCAGCTGCCTCACACGTGGAAGAATGTGTTCATGAGTCATTGCAGAGCAATGTCCTCTTGTGCCCGTTGTCAGAGAAGTAGTCTGAAAAACAACATGGTGTCACTAGTTCACAGTGAAGCGCCACTTCTGCACCATCCCTCAGAAGTGCCTGTATGAGATCCAAGAAAATGTCTCTTGGCAGCCTGCAAAGGTGGGTCTGCCAGCTCCTTCACAGAGTCAAGAAAATGCTCTTCTCCTGTGAGTTTGAAACAAAATGGGAAATTTTCCTCAATGTGTTTAAGTTCTTTACAAATGCATGCATTAGGCAGGTCTTACAGCAACAAATACCTAGGAGACATAAGTAGGCTACCATGGGTAAAGAAACCCTGGGTTTGATCTCCAGCATAACATAAGCCAGAAATGGTAGACACTTCCAGTACTTCAGGCTAGAGTATCAGCAATTCAAGGTCATCCTTTGATCCATATGAAATTCAGAATCAACTTAAAATAAATGAGACCCTATCTCAACACACATGCACGCGCATGCGCGCACACACACACACAGGAGCAAAGAAAGAAAGAGAGAAGTTTTAAACAAAGGAAAGCCAAAAACACTGATCGCAAATATGAATCTGCACCAACACATTAAAAAAAATAAGAAAGTAGACAGAGTGTGTCACACAGAACAGACACTGGAATGTGGCTGAAAAACGAGAAGGGAGGCACAGGGAAGATGCGAGTCTGCCTCAAAAAAAGGCCAGCCAGAAGAAAGCAGCTCAATACACAAGCATTACTCTGTCTGAGGCCTCTCCTGTAGTCTGAAATAGAAAATGGCAAATGAAAAGCAAGCCTGATCTTTAAAAACAAAACAAAACAAAAAGCACAGTATTCTCTGATTAGAACTTGCAGATTGTTCACGACAGGATGCTAAAT
This sequence comes from Bramus lutescens, assembly GCA_001685075.1. Classification (NCBI taxonomy): domain Eukaryota; kingdom Metazoa; phylum Chordata; class Mammalia; order Rodentia; family Cricetidae; genus Bramus; species Bramus lutescens. The sequence continues at coordinate 15,393 of LOEQ01012735.1, forward strand.
CACAGGCTTATATAGGCAACAATGATTTTACTCTTCTTGAAGAGATGCTGCTTGACCAGAGTAACGCAACCTCCTGGGAGGAAAGGGTGATGCAGAGTGATCAACTCTAGGTGCTATCCTTTCAAAAAGAAAGAAAGAAAAGAACTTGAAGCTATTTTTTTTAAGAATGCTTAATTATGAGAGTAATTATGAGTGGTAATTCTCAAGTTTCATTGCATATTAGAAACAGCAGTGAGCTTTTAAATCTAATGATTCCCAAGATCCAGCCTCCTTCTGGAGATTCTGATTCAGCTGAGCTGAAGTGGTACACGACTATAATTGTTTTTTTCTTACTCTTTAGGGGCCCAACACCCAGCTCCCAAATAAATACAGAGATATTATTACTTATGAATGCCCAGCCTTAGCTTTGCTTCTTTCTAGCCAGCTTTTCTTAAATTATCCTGTTTCTCTTTAACAAGGTTTTGCCTCTGGGCTTTTTAATCTTTATTTTATATATCTTTCTTTTCTTCTTACTCTGTCCCTGGCATCTCCCTCTCCTAACAGTTCACAACACCAGACTCCAACATTGTAAGTGCTCAAGGAGTAATTCTAAAATGCAGCTTCAGATGCACACATGGAAGGTTTTGTTGTTGCTGCTGTTGCTGTTTATAACTGGTTATGTTTTTAATTGTGTGTGTGTGTGTGTGTGTGTACATGCACAAGTTCACATGTACATGTGGGTGTAGGTACTCACAAAGTCAGAAGAGAATGTCAAATCAACAGGGCCTGGAGTTCCAGTGGTTCAGAGCTGCCTGCTGTAGGTGTTTGGAACTGAGCTTCAGATCTCTTGAAGAACAGAACAGCAGTGTTCTTAATTGTTGAGTCAGCTCTCCAACTCCCACAAGAGTGTTTCAGAAGAGTTCAAAGTTTCTGCTTCATGTCTCTGCTTGCATACAGTTGCTTTTTGTCCTTTGTCATGTGTTTTTATTACTAATTTGTTGTGTTTTTGATCTTGAAAGTCCCTCAAGAGTCCCTATGCTAACAGCTTGGTCTCAGGATGATGCTATTGGGAGGAATTAGAACTGCTAAGAGGTGAGGTCTTGGTCATGGTCCTTATGTCATTGGAGATGTAAAGTGGATTGTGGAATCAAGATCTTTTCTTTTTACTTTTGCTTTATGACCATGAAGAGAACAGTTTGGCTCTGCTATGTGCTCCCATCATGCTGGACTGCCTCTCCCCTAGCCTAAAATCTCAGAGCCCGTGATTCATGGAATTACCCTTTTCTAGAGCATTTATCTCAGACACTGTTTCCAGTAATGGGAAGCTGCTGGATATAGTCCTCAGACTAGACCAAAGTGTCTTTGAAGTATGTTTGTCTTATATGAAAGGTTTTTTTTTGAAAAAGACCTTTACATTCTCTTTTATCTACAAATTATTTACTTCTGCTGCCTTTAAAGATCTAGAATCTGACATCAAAGAAGCCAAAAAGATTACAACCTGAAAACATCTCTTGCTAACTTGATAGCCTGTGAAATATCTGTTACTAGTTGAAGCTGAAACCATAGCTGCTGCTGAGGTGATGTGAAGCTCCCAGAAATCATCACTTTCCTCCTAAACACCTTGTGAGCATTACATTCACCACTCAAAGGAGCTAGACTTACAAAGGAAAGGACAAAAGGTGGGAAAGGAAACGTGCCCTGTTTGCAGCAGGGAATTCTGGGTATATAGGCACATAATCAGATGATGAGAAAAGGATGCAAATGAGAGCAGAACATATGACAAGCAGTATCATATGCACACTCAAGGCCGTGTCACTGCCATGTGAATCCTCACCGTCACATGTTTCCTTGTCAAACGTCCCTTAGCTACACTTAGAAAAATCAACTTCATACAATCAATGCCCTTATGGTTGCTCAGGAACACCCCACATACTGACCATCTCTGAACACAATATTAAAAAATTGAGAAAAATATTGCTGTCACTTTAATAAACACTGGCTAATTTCTGTTTAATTTTATAGGCACATCGTCAAAAAAGCAAGTGGTAGAATACATAGGCTTATAAAGCTCCACAGGAATATCGCAGTAAGAATTTCACCTAAGACAAGTTAACTGGCAACATCTAACGGTAAAGCATAGATTGAAAGAAAAGTTTACATAGAAGGCAAGTTTGTAACAAAGGCTGCTATGGAGCCAGGGCTTTCAACAATACCATGAACATGGGGTTTCTGTTATTACTGCTCTCTAATTTTTAAAAAATTCAACAATAAAAAAACTACCTTTTCTGAACTCCCAATTCTAGCCCATGTGAAAATGGTAGAATTTTTATGAGAAATCTGAAGGTGCTGAGATAGTGTCACTTTTCACCGTAGGCAAGAGCTCCCCCTGTGCTGAGAGAAAGGCCCATCATTACAACACAGCGTGTAGTTCAGTGTAGCAAGGCCCAGAAGAACTATGGAGCATCAAAGTGTTCATTTCAAATCATTGCACAGAGGTGAAGGAGAATCTCAGGCACAGGAGCAGGCCCCAGGGGCTTTTCCAGATAACAGTTCTGATGCAGAAAGTCTTTATCATCACCCTTAATTAGACTGCACTCCTCTGGGGAGATGATCTCCAGTGATTCATATTCATTTACTCAGCAGTATCCAGAGGATATACACTGAGAACTCATATTTTCAAAACCCTAGTTTATTCTGTCACGGAAATTTGTTTACAGAATTATTTTCTGGTTTTCTAATTTAGACGCCCAGGCAGATCTTAGAAGTTTTTCTTTGGAACCCACCCAGGTGGCAGGGGTAGTAGTGCAAATGATTGGCTTCCTTTTTCCAGGAGGGCTTCGCATAACCCAGTGTTCTCTCACCTCTGTCCCTTACTTCATTACAATGTGTCTTTTCTGCATTTTATGCCTCCTGGCCTGTGTTCTGTTAGATAATTTGACTCTTTTTCCTTCAGTTTTGACTTAAGGTGTAGCTGACTCTATGTGTGAAGGAAGCCTTCTGGAGAACATTTTTTTGCATTTCAACAAGGATCATAAATTCCTGAGCCAAAAGCAATAAAGGATGAATAATGAGAATTTTACACATAATGAAAGGTCATAGAAATGCCTTTGAAAATCTTATTGAGCACAATGGTTTCCCCATATCTCTCAAACAGTACCACTGAAGAGTCCATGCTTTGGCCACCTATAAGCACTCGGTTGAGCTATGTCTAATAAATGCTCAGTAATTATTCATCTAAGTGAACAACTCTTTACATGAAAAAGAGGGGAGAGGGCAAAGAAATGCAGGAGTCATGAGGAGAACATTTGCAAGATTACAGTAAGGAGACAGGAGCTGGTCAGAGTAGAACTTAGCACAGAGGACAGAGGCGAGAGTCTTGGAAAGATGTATTATTTACAATGGCAACTCTGTAACTCTGGAAACAAGTATATGGAAGCTAAAACATACTGATGGATTATCCTGAGTGCTTCACAATCCCCAAGAGAGCCTTTGGGGACACTATGGTGGAATCCAAAAGATACATTGTATATAACTGAAGAAATAGAGGAAAATATGGGAATGCGTACAGCTATCTGTATGTTTTTAGTTGATCTTAAATTGCAGCACTGTTCCAGCTCTCTCCTCCTTCCAACCTGTCCCAGGCACACTCCCTTAGCCCCCTCATGCTTCCCCACTCTTAAATTGACAGCTTCTTTCTATTTGTTTATTAATGTTACATATACATGTACTTACATGTATGTATGAATGTATGCATGTACATTCAAATCTGTAATACAGCTTTCTGAGTCCATGTTTGTCATTTGTGTATATATAAGTCTGATCATTCTGCCCTAGACAATCAGTAAAGGGGATCATCTCTGAGAGAACATAATTCTCCTTACTCTACCATCATTAGTTACCTATAATTCTTAGTTTACAGGTAGAACCTATGAAAGTTTTCATCTTCCTTTGACATTGGCACTGTGCTAATCTTCTTAATGCAGACATTTCTATAAAGAAATGTTTGACTGTTGACAGAGGTTTCTGTCCGACCCGGCCCCACAGCTATTCAGTCCTGAAGAAACACACAGAAGTCTACATTAATCATAAACTGGTTGGTCTATTAGCTCAGAATTCTTATTAACTATTGCATGTTAAATTAACCCATAATTCTTGTCTGTGTTAGCCACGTGGCTTGGTACCTTTTGTAAGTGAGGCATTCTCATCTTGCTTCCTCTGCGTCTGGCTTCCTCAGTGACTACTACAAACTAAGCCTTTCCTCTTTCCAGAATTCTCCTGTTCTCGTTGGCCCACCTATACTTCCTTTACTTACTTATTTTACTTTACTCGTCAATCAGCATTTTATTAAACAAGTACAACTTACACAACTTTACAGGGTATAATACCATTGTCCCACAGCATTTTACCATTGATTTCCTGATAATCTCTCTGCACCCTTTTCCATGTTGCTCTCTGAGCCAGAGATCAGGGGCTGTGATGGTAGATGTATCAGTTGGAGCTGGGTTCCCCACAATTCATTAATCTGCATTGTGTTCAGCTGTGGTTCTGCAATGGCCTCCATCTGCTAGAAAGAGAGACTTCTTTGACAAGGGGTGGTAGCTACACTTATCTGTGGATATAAGGGTAAGTATTAGAATGTAGTAAGGAATTGAGCTCATCTAACAAAGTGGTGTTAGTAGATTCTTTGCTAATGATCTTGCTATTTGTAAGAAGCTGGCTAGGTTTTAAGTACCAGGTATAATTTCCTTCCTGTTGAGTGGGCATTAAGTTCCATAACCTTGCCAAGCTTGTGATTCTGATGGGTGAGACGAAATCTCCAAGTTGTTTTAATTGACACATAATTACCACTAACATGTGAGTGGTACATACTTCAACTTTACAGAAATCTTACCATGCTGGTCATTGGTTATTTTCATGCTTCAAAGGTGTTGTAGCTGGGCAGGACAGGTTCATTGCATCCCTTTATTGACCGTTTACAGTTTATTGTATTTTTTGGAACCGTGGGAGCTTTCAGATCAGATCCAGACCAAGTCATCAGTCTTGATTCCTAAGTATTTGGTGTCTTCATCAATAGGGACTCGAGACCCCTGAGGGGCAACCCAGGATTACATTTATAGTAGAAAGATACTTTGTTTTTGAGAGTCACATTTTCCTTGTCTGTCTGTTGAAAGACGTTTAGATTGTTGTCATTTCCTGCCTTTGTGACTAGGGTAGCACTGACCATTGCTAAGCAAGTATCTGTGGAGTAGGATGTTGAATCTATCTATCTGGCCTTATGCCAAGGAGTGGTATAGCTGCATCATAGGATAGATTTAATTTTAGTTATTTTTTTGAAGCTACTCCATACTGATTTCCAGACTTGCTATACAAACTTGCATTTCCCCCAACAGTGAATGAAGGGGGGGCTCCTTTTTCTCCATAACCTTGCCAGCATTTGTTGCCATTCTATCTGGGATGAGATAAAATTTAAAAAGTTGCTTTAATTTACAGTTCCTTAATAGCTAAGAATAGTAAATATTCCTTGAAATAGTTCTCAGGCACCTGTTAATTTGTTCAACCAAGAACTATGTCTTGATCCCTAAATCATTGTCTATTTGGATCATTTGTTTCCCTGACTCTTTGGCTTTCATGTTCTTTGTATATTATGGGTCTTAATTTTCTATCAGATGTGTGGTTGACACAGACTCTTTCCCATTCTGTATGTTTCTTCATTCAATTGTTTCCTTTGCTATACAGAAGCTTTTTAGTTTCTTGAAGTCCAAGTTAACATTTGTCCTTACTTCCTGAGCAAATGGGGTCCTTTTCAGAAAGCTTTTTTCTTATGCTTTAATCACACAGAGTATGGCCTATGTCATCTTCCATAAGTTCTCGTTTTCAGGATTCAAGTTGAGGCCTTTGATCCACTTGGAGTGATAGGTACAGGTCTAATTTCCTTCTACTATGTGTGGGCATCCAGTTATTCCATCAGCAGTTGGTGAAGACACAGAATGCAGTCTCTTCTCCTTTGTATGTTACCTTGCTGAGTTTGTTGGTTGTTTGGTTTTTTTTTTTGTGTGTGTGTGTGTGTGTGTGTGTGTGTGTGTTTTGTCCCTTTTTCAAATATCAGATGGTTGTAATTACAAGTTTTCATGTTTGGGTCTTGTGAAGATTACTCTTACAAAGAGTTTGTCTTAAAGGAAAAACAGTTATGCAAAGGATCGACACAACCTAGATAAAGATTGCTGTGTCCCTGACATCCACAGGGGCCTCATCAGAAACAACTTGATCCCTTTCTAACTCGTTCTGGCCTGAGTTACTCATCTGCTCTCACAGCCAATAAGCAAGACTGGTAATCATCATTGCTCCTCTCTATTTCTAGTCTTTTCCTTAAAGGTTCAATATTTAATTTCAGCTACCTTATAGGACATGCTTGTAGGTTATCATCTGAAACACATCATGATTACTCCCTACTGTCCAAAATATCCCTCCTTTTCCTCACCTAAAACTATAACTTTATATGGCAAACACACACATTTCACTTTGTACCTACAAAGATAGGTACATGCTGGTCGAATTTCTCCAGTTTCCCAAGCATTTTTATGACTATTTAGAAAATAACTTATAGATCTGGAAAATAACACAGATAGAAAGGAAAACAAAACATGATTTCCCTTCATCTATTTGATACCACTTGTTGCCGTTTGAATGAGATGTACCACTTAGGTGAGTTATTTGAATATTTGGATCCCAGTTGGTGTTTGTTTGAGGAAGATAGAAGGTGTGACATTACTGGAGAAAGTATGTCACTGGGGCCTGGCTTCCAGCAAGTCTTATTTCTTGTTTGTGATACGAAGTATGAGCTCTTAACTGCTGCTCCAGATGCCTGTCACTTGCTACCTCAGCTCTACTGTCATGGATTCTAACCCTCTGGAACCATAAACCCTAAATAATCTCTTTCTTCTCTGAGTTGTCTTAGTTGGGACGTTTTAGCACAGCAATATAAAAGAATGAATACACCCTTCTACCTGGAAAAACTGGTAACAGTTTTTCATGACATAGAGCCTTGCGTATCACTCTTTCCTACAAATTAAAACTCAAATTTTCCCTACTCTAGACAAGAGGATTGCTCATAACACTTAAGAAATTAACTGAGTATATAAGGCTTATAAAGCTAAGTAAACTCACATCGTTCAGAAGGCTACAGGACTCACATGGAAACCCACAAAACTGATGGCTGGGTAGAGAAGACTCTGACTAGCCCAGCTGCCTGCAGGCTGCACAGGGAGATCCGAGCAACCAGTCTACGTGAGTCATCATGGATGTTTACTTGGTGTTTTCTGTGATGCGGCTGTCTCTTAATCACCCATACTTCTGTAAGTAACCACGAAAATTCCCAGGTCACTAAACTAGACTCGAATAGAATCCTGTCTTTGGCGACTCATCAGTACCTCATAGATGGGTAAATAAATCTTCCTATTTCCCCTGGGAAGGTCGCACAGCAGGTGCCTTGATGGAAATGAGTCCTCCAAGGCAGCACTGCCAGTGTCAAGCGTCTCTGTCTTAGTGGGTAAGAGTGAATTGTTGCAAGACCCTGGATTCTGTGCTGTACCGGCTTTTCAATGTTCTGAACATCATCTTCCCATGTCCATCCTCACCAGGGTAGAACACATTCTCCTCAAAGAAAGTCAGTAATTGTAGTAGAAGGAGTGGGCTGCATCCCACCGCCCAGCTAGCTTAACCCCCAAAAGAACCACACAGAAATTGTATTAATTAAAACACTGCCTGGCCCATTAGCTCTAGCCNCTAGCCTCTTATTGGCTAACTCTCACATCTTGATCTAACCCATTTCTAATAATCCGTGTAGCACCACAAGGTCGTGGCTTACCAGGAAAGATTCTAACCTACATCTGTCTCAGACTGGAGCTTCATGGCATCTGCCACACTTCCCTTCTTCCCAGCATTCTGTTCTGTCTACTCCACCCACCTAAGGGCTGCCCTATCAGAAGGCTTAAGGCAGTTTTCTTTATTCAACCAATGAAAGCAACATATCCTACATTAAATAATAGAAACATTTGCCTGCTGGAGGAAGAACATTACAGTCTCTGTCAAGCTGACACTCAGCTGAGGCACAGGTAGAGCTACTCCCTATACATTTCTGGTACCCATGAAATGTTACCCCAGGTTCCACACACTTTTCCAATACTCTCTTCTACTCCATGGAAACCAGTCACTCTTCATTTCACCTCCATCTGTAGTTAGCTGAGAGTGGTGCTAGGGCTTATACTGGTTTCTAAGAACTTGCTCAAATTTCAGGGATTTTTTTGAACCAGTTGCACACTATTTGTTTTGAATCTTGAATTCAGTCATTCTGAAAAAGAAAATTAGTGCCACAGAATGTAACAAATTCTCGAATTAAGTCTCCTTGACATCCCAACCTGAACAAATTAGCTGATATTTATAAACATATGATCATAGGTAAATTCACTAAATTGCAAAAGATTCCATTCATTAGTGCTTGAATATTCAAGTTATCTTTTGCCTACTTTGTTATATATGTATCTCATATCAACTCACCCAAAAGTAATCACCAAATAAAGTTTTACTTATACTATCAAATAGAAATAGGAAGTCTTCTAGTATGTTACTACCTGAAAAAAACAGATTTCATTAATTAACCCATATGATTGAGTTTGGACCATAAAGAAACATCTAATAAATATTACTCATTTATCATTATTAATATTATTGTTATTATTATTAGCACTAATGTTTCCTAGTTATTAAGTTCATCTTGATATTATTCTTCAATATTGATTCTTTATTTCTACAAAGCTATGGAAACACAATATATCCTCTTTTCCTCATGTCTCTTAACAAACATTTTTACACCCAAAGCAAGAAGTACTTTTACAAGAGCATATTCTGAGTTACTTCGCACAGTAAACATCCCTTCCATTTGTCTTCTGAGTTCCATTAGGACTTTATTCTTACCAATACCCTATCACTTCTGAGTACTGGGCTCTAGGCTTTATTGAATTTTGTTTCTCTTCTGTGATAAACTGTTGTGTCCTCAAGAATGGCAACTTGTCAATTGACAAGAATGTCAATCTTTTTTTTATTAAAAATTTCCACCTCCTCCCATTTCCCTCCCATCCCCCC